>PVJN01028077.1:0-27529 GCA_004026805.1 Lasiurus borealis | reverse complement strand
CCTGCCCGAAGCACTCCCCACCCCCCCCCACCCCAACTTAAGCCCCATGAACAAGGAGACCTGTTGGCATTGTGCATTGTTACAGTCCCAGTGCTCTGCACAGAACCTGGCACTTTCTCAGGCTTAATACAGATTTACCAAATGACTGCATCCTTCAGTGCCCAGCTCTCAGGTGCCCCTGAGAACCGCCGTGTATACATATGTCTCTCATCCTGCGAGCTCCCAGCCCGGGAGCACCTACTGGGTAGTGTTCTAAGGAAGTTGGTCTGTTACTTCCTCTCATGGGTTCACATCTTGTGTGTGTGTGTGTGTGTGTGTGTGTGTATGTGTGCGCGTGCTTCTGCGCACACTTGTGTTTATATGTGTCCTTTAGACTTCAAGCTCCTTGAGGGACAAACAGCATTTTTTTCATCTGTGTGGGCCCTCGCCCATTGTCAGGACTCAGTCGAATGAAGGCACCGGTTTATAATGTGTCTTTCCTACCACGGGCCAGGTGTGAGCCCATCCACAACCTTGAGCTGGGACTCGGGGGCCATAGGTTCTTCCCGCTCCTGCCACTAGCTGGGGCAGCTTCCTCACTCGACCAGTGGGACTCAGAGCAGGGCTGCCTGTGTCACAGGTGTGAACAGTCAAAGGACACCAGTGCTATGGAAACAGACTTGGAGAGTGAAGAACAAGCTACTGGGACAGGTTTGACGACGCCTCGGGGGCAGGGACGGTCCCTTCCTTGTCTCTGTCTGCCCAGAGGCCTAGGGTTGGGGCCACACAGGCACTATGTAAGCATTTTTGGAGGAAGCAAGGGTTTGGTTGTCCTGTCACGCTGTGCCGAGTGGCCCTGGGCAAGTAGCTAGCTTCCTCTGGTTGGGCCTGTTTCCCCAGGTGAGCAATGAAGAGGGAACATGGATTCAATCAGTGGTTCTTAACGTGGTTGGGGGAGAGTCGCAGGGTCCTTTTAGATTTGGATGAAATCTATGGACCAACTCCCAGTAAAAAAAAAAGGGGGGGGAATGGATTTCCTGTGTTTCCCAGGTTCCAGTTAAGCGTCCCCCACCCCCACCCCCGGCTTTCCCCTCCCAGGACAATAGAGGATTTCAGAGTGTCCTTCCCATCCTGATCCCTAAATTCTGTTCTGTGACATTCCTTCAAGCACTCTAGGCCCCAAAATGAAGCGTTTCCCCCTCTCCCAGGTTTTGTACAGACTCCTTTCCTCTAGCTTGGAATCAGCTCTGGAAGGTTGGGGGTGGGGCCGAGTCTATTAATATCCCTTCCTCCGCTGATTAACTCTCCATTAATTTACACTCCGTTTCCAAGCAGAGCTGGGGGAGTCAAGCTAATGGGCCGGGAAGGGGAGAGGGGCGGCACAGCCCCCTGTGCTGTATCAGCCTACAGTGCCGATGGGATGGTGCTGGGGCAGGAATAGCCTTTCTTCCCAGGGAGGGCTGCGGAGATTGTGGAGGCCTTTTGTCTAACTATTATTTTGTTATGCCAACCTGTTGGGGGCTTCTTGAGGTCTCTGCCTTCTTGTGTCCATCTGAGCACAGTGCCTGGCACACAGTAAGTCCTTGACCCCCTCCTCTGACTGGCTGTCTTGTGTGACCTTGACAAGTGTCTTTCGGGGACCTTCATTTCCCCCACCCTAAGTTTCCTTGTGAGCGCCGCCTGAGCGGCACCGGCCACTGTTGCCTGGAGGGCTGTGCAAAGAGAGATGCTGGCGAGAGAAAGGAGCAGCCACATCTGCTTAGCAGTAAGGGGAGAGGTAGCACTGAGGTCACGTGGCTGACATCCCTGGTCTCGGTGCGATCCGGGAGGGATCCGCTGATATTCGTGATAATTCATAGTATCTCTGGGCCATCGGCCGCTTCTGTGAAAGGGAATTCTCATCCCAGCCAGTGCTTGATGACATCTGAGTAACTTCCCTTTGGAACAGTGGTTCTCAACCTTCCTAATGCCAGTTAATGAATCGTAACGTAAATATCTGTGTTTGCTGACGGTCTTCGGTGACCCTGCTAGCGGTTCTCAACCTGTGTGACCTCCCCTGCTGTAAAGCCTAAGACCTTAATCACACTTATGAAGTAGCAACAAAAATAATTTTATGGTTGGGGGTCACCACAACATGAGGGACTATATTCAAGGGTCGCGGCATTAGAAAGGGTGAGAACCACTGCTCTGGAATCTATTCTTTAAAACCCTAATCCCAGTCTCTCCTCGTGGCCAGCATGCACCGTGTGGGTCATTCATTCTCCCACTCAGAATCTGCCTGGGTGCCTCCCATGCTCAGGCAGTGTCTGGGCCTGGAAGCGCTTCCATCACAACCTCCACACCGTGCCTTCCTAGGAGGACTGGAGGGAGCTGGCCAGGGATCATGGCTTCCCATTTTACAGCAGAGCAGTGAGGCTTAGATCAGAGCCCCGAGCTGTCAGCCCCAAGAGTGGTCATTGAGGCCCGGGTTCCACGACCTGAACTCCCCATCAGGCTAGACAGGATTGCTATGGGGACACGGGGGCTCTGGTCTTTGGGTTGGGGATGGGGGGTGGGGAGTCCAGTGAGCTCTACTGCATTCGTGAGCTGGAGTCCATGGGTCCAGATCTTACCCTTGGTCCTCCCCGTCCCCAGAGCTTGGGTCAGGGCCAAGCAAAACCTTCTTCTGACCTTTCTTTTATTCTTAGCTGTGTTCCAAAAATGACAAACGCGTTTGTTCTCTTCTCCCCACGCCCCCCTTCGAAGCCCTCAGCTGCTGCTCCGGCTGCGGGGCCTGGAACAGATTTAGTGGGGCCAAAAGGCTGTCACGAGATGCGTATTTCAGATGAACTTCCTGAAGGAAGGATAAACAGCCTGACCCGGGATGGGAAAGAGTGCTGGGGGAGGCATCATGTGACAGCATGTGCTGCCAGGACAGGCCCAGCGATCAGGGATTACTAAATGCGGTCCTCGCGGGCTCGCCCTAAAGCAGGGTGGGCTCCGCGGTGCAGGCTCCTGGGCGTGGGCTGGGGGGCCGGGCGTGGGCTCACTGACCCTCCTTGCCGTGGACCTTAGACCTCAGAGAACGCAGTGTCTGGTTCCTCTGTGCTCGGAGTGCTCTCGGTGCCTGCCTCTGTCCTGGATTTGCTGTGTGACCCTGGACATCTCACGCAAACTCTGCGAGCCTCAGTTTCCCCAACTGTGAGACAGAGGTGGGAATGGCATCCCGCCATGACAGGTTGTTGTGAGGCCGTATTTACAAAGCCAGATTCTTTGTCCGAGGCCTTTTGTACATGCTTTTCCCTCTGCCTCGAACCTTCGTTCCCCCCGCTTTTACCTGCCTGATGCCTTCTTATCTTTCAGGGCTCCTAGGGTAAGTTTCAGCTGCTCAGCGCAGCCTTCTTTGACCCCCAAAATAATCTGTAAATCTTCACCGTGTTCTTATTCTGCATCACAGCTTTTTTTTTTTTTTTTACCTTCTTCCCGGCCTTTCTCATTCCCTGAAATGATCTTGTTTGTTTTCTTTTTCACTCTTTTCTCCAGTGGAGTGTAAGCTCCATGAGGGGCTGTTCTGGGCTTGGCATGTTGTGTCACCAGTGCCTAGACAACTCCAGGCACAGAGTAGCCATTCAGTCCAGATGTGTTGGGGGAAGGGAGGGAGGAAAGAGATGGAAGAATGGCAGCTACCACCACCAGCACTACCACCATCATCCTCTTTGTTATCATCAGCACTATCAATGTCATCATCATCATCATCATCTCCATCACTGTCATCATCTTCATCACCATCACTGTCATCACCACCATCACCACCATTATCCCATGAACTATAGTAGTAAGTAGTAGTAGTGGTGGTGGTGGTAATAAGTACTTATATGTTAACTTACTTAGTCCTCAGCAATAAGCTTCTGAAGTAGGCATTGCCATTTGACAGGGGAAAAAACTAAGGGACTTGCCTAAGGACCCATAGTTGAAAGGTATGGGTTCTGGGATTCAGCCTCAGCTCCAGAGCCCAACCCCCTAACTACCACACTCACTGCCTCTGTGCGTGAGTGAGGCAAGCAGGCCCTGGGAACCTGCAGGGAGATGGTAGCTGTGGTTTTCCTTGTGGTTGAAGCCTGAAGCTTCTAGCCTTTCCACTGCCCGCCTGGGCCCAAGGGTAACAGCCGCTCGGACCCGCAATGGGGTGCTGCTACCAGGGGCAGAGACCGGCCTGGGGGCTCTGTCCCAGGGTTGAATACAGGAGGCTGTGGTGCAGAGCTGCTGTCCTCGGTAGAGGGGACAGGTCTTGGTGGAGCACAGCCCAGACTGGGACTCCCAGGCAAGACCACTTTCCTCTCTCCTGCTGCCTGCTCCTAACCATCTGGGATTCTTGGAGTTGATAACACACTTTCTGGGCATCTTCTACCTCAGCATTCTGCGAGAACCTGATGGGGGAAGCCTCCTAGAGGGTCTGGCAGGAGGGTGATGATGGTGCAGCTGCGTGTGCACAGCAGGCTTCTGCCGTGAAAACCGCTGAGCCGAGCTATGACTAACCGCGATCCCTCTCTGCTCCCCCCATGCTCCTACTTCAGATAATCGACAGTGAGAACGAGGCCCTCCTGGCAGCGCTCACCAAGACCCTGGATGACATCCCCGAAGATGACGTGGGTCTGGCTGCCTTCCCGGCCCTGGACGGCGGAGACACGCCATCCTGCACTTCAGTCTCGCCTGCCCCCTCGTCTGCGCCCCCCAGCCCCTCCCTGGAGAGCCCCCCAGCCAGGGCCCCAGAGGTGGATGAGCTCTCACTGGTGAGAACCTATGTCCAATCGAAGAGATGGTAGTGGCCTGGGGTGTGGTGCTTGGTTGTAGGGCTGCTGGGTTTTGGGAAACGGGCTGCAGCCCCCGTAGAGGTCCCCAGGCATCAGGGGAAACGGGGTTCACAGAAGACAGCCCGGATGGGAGGCCTCCCTGGGCCTCACCTCTACCACCCGTACAGCTGGGCTAGCCACGCTTCTGCAGGCCCTTGGAGATTTCGTGGATTGACCTTAATTGTGTTGTAACTCCTTGGGATTACATGCAAGCATTTTCCTAAATGTCATACATACACACACAGTAAAAATTAAGCAGGTGTGACAGTGAGAAGCAAAACTTCCTTACTAACTCATGATTGCTCTTTCCTTCCCCAGAGTGTACTGTGGTTACTGATCTGTTATATGACATTCCTCTTCCACTTTACTCCTTCCTACTTTATATTCTGCTCTGCACCGTGCTTTTCACAGTGTAACCGTGTGTCTTTGCAGTGCTTTCAAATGAGCACAGGTAGCTCTGTCCATCCCTTTTCTTGGCTGCATAGTGTTCCTTTGTAAGGACATACGGCAGCTTATGTAACCAGTCCCCTTGTTGGTGGATATTTATGTTGTTCCAACTCCATTATTGCTACAGTGCTGTAGTCACTGCCCTGGCTCAGTGGCCTTTGCCACATGTGAATGGATAAATTTCCACATGTCAGTGGCCTTTGCCACATGTGAGTGCATAAATTTCCTAGAAATGGAATTCTCAGGTCTACAGATACATGGTATTTTTTCCCCCCCAGTTTAGACAGATACTTCCAGATTGCCCTCCAAACAGGTTGGACTGGTTTATACTTCCGTCAGCAGAAGTTAAATGCTCTCTGTGTGAGCATATGCAGAATGTGGGACTGTGCACACGGGGTCACAGCTTCCTGGGAAGAAGGTCTCAGCTTTTATGAGATTCTCAGAAGGGTCTGGACCTCGAGTTGCTCATAGCATTTGCCCTTGATTCAGGCTGAGGGTACACATGCCAAGGTGTCCTGGGGTGTGAAGTCCAGCTACACTCACCTGTGTTCGGCTCCTTACCTTGGGGCTGTGGCTCCTGGAGGCCTATGAGACCCAGAAAATCAGCCTGTCGGAACTGGGGAGGTCTTGGGTCATGGAGAGTTTTGAGCTGGAAAGGCCTTTGACCCAGAGTGGGGAGGGCCAGTGTGCCAGTAAACCCGAGAACCCTGGGACGCCTTTCCTTCTTTCCTGCTTCTTTTAAGCTCCCCACAGGAGTGTGAACCATTGAGGAAGCACCTTGGATGTGCTGGGCGTCTGAGGATGTTCAGGCCCACACTGTGGCTCCTGCGAGAGGGCCCTGCTTCCTGTAAGATTAGAATCGCACCTCCTGGGTTTGAATCCCCGCCCCACCCTTTAACGCCAGTGTGTCCTTAACCTCTCTGACTCAGCTTCCTGGTTTGTAAGGTGAGGTCCAAAACAGTGCCTATCTCAAAGGCAGTAGGTCACACACGTAAACCTCTGGGAACAGGGTCTGGCACACCGAAGTTGCGCAGTAAATGTTCTCTAAGTAATGATCCTGGCGCGACCCTTACTAGTCCTAACAAGAGGGATTCTCAGGGCCATTCCTTGTGGGGCTCTGGAGCAGGACCAAACCTCTGAGAGGCAGAGAGCGACCCCTGCTGGTCACAGACTGTTCCCTCCTGTGCCTTGCCGGCCTTCATTCCACACGTTTTTGAGCAGTGTTTCCGGCACTGTGCCAGGCACGCGGGAAGCAGGCTGCTAGTGTACTGCCAGAGGTGGAAAGGCCCTGGGATGTCCACTCGCTCCGTTCGCTCTTCATCTGGAGTCGTGGATGCCAGAGAGCCCACCACTGGCTTGACAAAGGCCCGTGGACATCTACAAACCTGTGCGGTTTTTCTGAGGACAGCAGCTTCTAGCATATTCTTAGAGGGACTCCTGGCAGGGGGGGGCGGGGAAGGAGAGAAGGTTCAGGTATAGCAGTGGTTCTCAACCTGGTGAGTTGAGAACCGCTAGCAGGGTCGCCTAAGACCATCGGAAACACAGATATTTACATTACGATTCATAACAGAGGCAAAATTATAGTTATGAAGTTACAACAAAAATAATTTTATGGTTGGGGGTCACCACAACATGAGGAACTGTATTATAGGGCCGCGGCATTAGAAAGGTTGAGAACCACTGAGGTATAGTTATTTAATCTACCTGCCCCTGTTATTCCAATGCAGAAACCAAGGCCCAGAGAGGGAAAGGACTTGCCCAAGGTCTCATGATGGATTGGGCTGAGCTGGGCCAGAACCAGGTCCCTTCCCTCCAGTCCGCAGAATGTTTCCTGTCCACATCAGAGAATCACAGATGTGTGTGTGTGTGTGTGTGTGTGTGTGTGTGTGTGTGTGTTGGTTTGGGGTCTCGATGGGGAACCTCCAGCTCCTACAGGAGCGTGGAATGGCCTTCCCTCTGCTTCCTGGGCCTTTGGCACTCCTTGTTGGAACAGCCTGGGGGAGGATATGACCCCAAGGAAGCCCTCGGTGCTTCAGCAAAAACCTGCTGTGCTGCCTGGCTTGCCCACAGCCTGGCGAGATCGGATCCCCGGCAGGGCTCCAGCTGCACTCTGCTCCCTGCTGTCTCGGTGTGATGCGTGCCTTGTGTGCCTGCCCTCTGGACACAGGCGTGTACGTGTCTCAGCAGTTTTTTTAGAAAAACTAGAAAAGCCAGACAAGCTGGAGGGTCACATGCTTCTGGTATAGAAACATTGGGTGGCCAGAGGCGCTATGTGTAGAGTATTAAGTACCGAGAGCTGATTGTCTCACAGCCCCAAACACACACAAGCATCCCAATACAATGTAAATCCTCAAAATTAATTACCTAAGAAGACTCTCTGTGACTCTGAGAAACCCAGCCAGATCTTGGGTCATGTTTGCCCATTCTGTTAAAGTGCGATGTGCAGGGTGGGACAGAAGCAGGTTTCCAGCTGTGAGTACACGAAACCCAGAGTTTATTCCTGTATTATTATTACTATTATTACATATTCATTAGGGTGGTTCTTTCCATACAAACAACTTTAAGCCTACGTTTGGCCCACTCTGTATATTGGGACCATAGCCTACGCTGCCTGTCCCATGTGCTTCCCAGGTCCGGTGAGGACGGGGTCAGTCCGAGGGGCTGGCTGGGGCTCAGGCCTCTCCGCCCTCCGTGGCCTCTGGCTGGGGCTCAGCCGGCTCCTCTCCGCTCTGCTCCTCCCACAGCTGCAGAAGCTCCTGCTCGCCACGTCCTACCCAGCGTCCGGCTCCGACTCCCAGAAGGAAGGGGCCGCCTGGCGCCGGACCAGCCTCAGGTCCAAGAGTCAGCGGCCTTGCGCCAAGGTATTTCCGCCCAGGTGGTTGGGGGCGGGGTGTGGGGGGGGGGTGCAACCTTCAGCTCTTGTTCAGTCAACATCCAGCTTCCCCCCATGCTCCTCCTGCCGTCCTGGTACCTGGTGTGCGGGGCCCTTCATGAGACCCGGGCCAGGCTGGGGTTCCAGAAAGATCCCCGCACCTTCTCACACACACCCCTGTTCCAGGCAGTGTCAGTCACTGGGCCAGGGTAGGGACAAGGGAGACGTGGCCTGTCCTCGGGGGGCTTTTTCCATGTGGTGACGGCGTGAAACGGATCTCGTGGTGTGGAGACCACAGCAAGGGGCTGGGTTTCTGGGGGAGCCAGTGGGGAGCCGGCAGCTGTGCCATGAACACCCAGGAGCTAAGCCAGACCTTTTCCCCCCTTGGGCTCCGGCTTCCGAGACTTCCAACGAGAGGTTTCGGGGGCGATTTCCCAACACCCCTGTGACTCACGGCCTGCACGCAGGCCCCCCCCCCGCCCCTCTTGCCATGGGACACGCCTGCAGGGACTGGCCTGCAGTCCCACCTCGCGGCAGGTGGCGTGGCCTCTCTCGGACCCTGGTTCCGTGTAGGAACCCGTCCCCTTGCCCTCTCCCTGGCTGAGTTCCAGAGCAAAGGTCTGCCCTTCTGTTCTGTGCTGTGGAGCGGGCAGCAGCTCAGCTCCTCCATGAGCAAGCTCTTGGTCCGGAGGGAGGCTGGGAAGTGCCCTAGAGACGGAGACACACCTGACAGCCGTCTGGCCCCCCAAATACACAGGCGCCCCGGAGGAAAGCCCTGGAGAGACACGTGGGCACAGGGAGGCTGGTCAGAGGCTCTGGGGCCACATTTCAGAGGGCCCCCCAGTACCTGGCCAAGGGGTCTTCCCTTTATCTGATGGGTACTGGGAAGCTATTGAGTTTTTCTTCTTCTTTTTTTAATATACACATTTTATTGATTTCAGAGAGGAAGGAGGAGAGAGAGAGAAACATCAATGATGAGAGATGTTCCTGCACACCCTCACTGGGAATTGAACCGTGACCTCTTGGTTCATAGGTCGATGCTCAATCACTGAGCCACGCGGGGCCGGGCTCTTTAGTATTTTTTAACAGCTGCATGGAGGTGCCACTTACATATAAAAAAGGCACCTGTGTTGGAAATACAATTCCATGATTTTCGGTAAATTTGCAGGGCTGCATAGTCATCACCACAGCGGTTTTGGAACATTTTCTCCATCCCAGAGAGATCCCACGCCCCATTTATAGTGAAGCCCTGTTCCCACGCCTGCCCCGGGCAGCCAGCACTGCCTCCCTGGCGCAGTTACTGAGGCAGCGGGCGGGGCTGCGGGCGGCAGGGCAGGCTCTGCTGTGGCGCTGGAAGGGGTGAAAGCCAGGCTAGGAGGCCGGCCGTGCCTTCGTCCCCCTTCGCCTGAGCACAGCGGGTGCCGGGCGGGCTCTGTGCTGGGGATACAGTGAGTGAGACCTGGCAGCGTTGGCTGATCCTCCTGCCTGAGCCCGGCCAGTGGCTGCAGGCTGGGGCCGGGGAAGGGGCAGGCGGGCCTCCCTCCTCACTCCGGTCTCTCTTCCTTCCTAGGTGGACAGCACCCCAGAGAAGAAGGCGCCCACGCCGCAGCCCCAGAGCCGGAGTTGTTCGGAACTGCATAAGCACCTCACCTCGGTGCCAGCCTGCCTGCAGGCGAAAGCCCGCTCCCCAGAGAGGGGCCTGCAGCCAGCAGCCCCCCTGTCTCCCCGGCTCCCCGCCAAGGAGGATGAGGAGTCGGGCAAGGACTGCCCGAGCCCCCAGCCAGCCCCAGCCTCTCCCCGGGACTCGCCGGCGCGGGGCAGGGCAGGCCCCGGCGCCCCGGTTTGCCCGGAGGACATGCAGGCCGTGCTGCAGCTTATTCGCTACATGCACACCTACTGCCTCCCCCAGCGGAAGCTGCCCGCGCCCGCCTCGGCGCCGGCCCCTCAGCCCTGCGCCCACCCCTCCAAGCAGGTCCGAGCCTGGGCCCGCGCCCCGCACCCCTCCAAAGCCACGTGGGCCGAGTTTTCCATCCTGAGGGAACTTCTGGCCCAAGATGTCCTCTGTGACGTCAGCAAGCCCTACCGCCTGGCCACCCCTGTCTACGCCTCCCTGAGGCCCCGGCACAGGCCCAAAGACGGCCCGGCCTCCCCTGGCCGCCCGGGCCCCGCGGAGGAGGTGAGGGTCGCAGCTTCACCCAAGAGCACCCGGCCCGGCCGCAGCCTGCGGCCCCTGCGGCTGGAGGTGAAAGGCCAGGTCGGCCGGCCGGCGAGGCTGCAGCGGCAGAAGGAGGAAGAGGAGGACGAGGAGGAGGAGGAGGAGGAGGACAAAGAAGAGGAGGAGGAGGAGGAGGAAGAGTGGGGCTGGAAAAGGCCGGGCAGAGGCTTGCCGTGGACCAAGCTGGGGAGGAAGCTGGAGAGCTCGGTGTGCCCCGTGCGGCGCTCCAGGAGGCTGAACCCGGAGCTTGGCCCCTGGCTGACCTTCACCGACGAGTCCCTGGGCCCCTCGGAGCCCCAAGGAGAAGGAGCCCTGCCCTCGCCGAGCCTGGCTCCCGAGGCCTATGACACGGAGGGGGAGCAGGGCAGCCCCACAGACGAGGACAGTGGCCGAGACCAGCAGCAGCCCCGGGGACCCCAGATCCCGGCTCTGGAGAGCCCCTGTGAGAGTGGGTGTGGGGACACCGATGAGGACCCCAGCTGCCCGCGACTCCCTTCCAGAGGTAGTCGGAGTCCGTCTGCAGGAGAGGGGCAGGGGTGGGATGTGGTGAGCCCCCCTGTGCTGGGAGCCGGGAGCCCTGCATTGGTCAAGTCCCTTCTCCTCTCTGGATCTCAACTTTCCTTTCTGTCCAATGGGCTGGCATGGGCCAGACGCCTCTTAGTGAACAAGGAGTGAGAGGCCTGCCTTGCTGGGGCTTGTGGTTTAGCGGGGGAGACAGGTGGCCAAAAAGTAAGCACCAAAGGACCATCATTACCTACTGGGATGAGTGCTCTAAAGAAGACTCCGTGGGGGATGATGTGACAGAGCTGTGTCTATAAATTCAGCTCCACAATGAAGGTGAATGTGAAGGGGTAACAGTAGCGGTGATAGTATTAAGAGTTATCTGTTCTGCGTACTTGTGTGTTTACTGTGCCAGGCACTGGTCTAACACGGATGATCCCCACGGACCCCTCGCAAGATTATGATTACTCTGTTATTACCCCCATTTTAAGACACAGAAATGGAGGCGCAGAGATATCTAGGGATCCCTTCAGCTAGCCAGTCCCGCATCTATGGGGGCCAGAGCTCCTAGCCGCTGGCCTTGGGCTCCCAGCTCTCCCCCCTGTGCTACACCGTGTGGCCAGGAGGGGTCGCCCTTTGCACTCATCCGCTCTCTCTGGGAAATGGAGTAAATCTGCCAGGAGCTAATGTTGCTGAGACCCCGGGATGAAGGACGCTTTGGGCTGTCCCCCCGAAATGGCAGAGGCTTCTGGGTCGCGTGCTTGAAGGGAGCTGTGCTTGGTACCAACTGGGGGTCTCCTCCTGAGGGAAGCCTTTGCTAATGATGCCATGGTGAGGGATCCTAATTTTTTCCTCTTTTGTCTGCCTTTCAGACTCTTCCAGGTGCCTCACGCTGACCTTGTCACAAAGGTAGGTTTTGGAAAATTATCGGTTTATTATTCCACGAGACTTTGACCTTTTGGAGTGTACATTGGGAGGCGGTGGGGGGCGCTGGGTGGTCCATCAGCCCTGGGCCTGGCCCTGCCCCCAGGCCCATGCCCTCATTGCCCTGGGGCCTCCATAGAAGTGGAGGGTGGGGAATCCAGGCCTCCACATGTTGTAAGCTGTCCTCTCCAGGACCAGGGAGGGAGTTCTTTTCTCAATGGGGAAAAGCTGGAAATGCTGAGTGGCTTTGGGCTCAATTGATAAAATAAGGAGGCTGACGATCCTTGCCCTCTCTCCACTCTCTAGTACAGTGGTTCTCAACCTGTCCAGACCCACAGGTTGAAAACCGCTAGCAGGGTCACTTAAGACCCTCAGAAAACACATATTTATATTATGATTCATAACAGTAGCAAAATTATGAAGTAGCAATGAAAATAATTTTATGGTTGGGGGTCACCACAACATGAGGAACTGTATTAAAGGGTTGAGAACCACCGCTCTAGTAGATCCCTCTTGCAGCTTCGAATTTCCTCTAAAAGCCAGGAAGGAGGGGGGCAGGGGTCCCTAGCAAATTCTTCCCAGGCCTCACTTCCATGGGCAGCAGAGCCAGGGTCTGTCACGGTGTCCCCCTGCCCCCTCCCGTGCTCGGGGAGGTGAGGCTGCTGCTGACTGGCCTCTTTCCTTTCTGTCCTTTCCCCCAACCCCCACCAGTGACCCTCCTTTTGGCAAGAAGAGTTTTGAGCAGACCTTGACAGTGGAGCTCTGTGGCACGGCAGGTGAGCCGGGGCTGCCCTTGGGGGAGCTGGCACAATGCCTGGCAACGAGTCCCCCGCGCTGAGCGGCCCCTCGGGCGGTGAGGGGTGCCCCCTTGAGCTCTCCCTGCCGCTGTGGCACAGGCTGTGTCGGGTCTTGATAAGCACACTGAGGGCGTTACAAAGAGCAGGCTCAGGGCCCAACTGGCCTGTGCGCTGATGTCGGGGTCAGCAAAGGCAGAGCCACTGCGTTCCCCCAAAGGAGCCCCAGTCCTGTGTGGGAGACAGACTCACACCATGATGAGTACTGTTTCGTTCCCACTAATTCCCAAGTGTGGGCAGAGCTCTGGGAGCACAGAGGGGCAGTGCAGAGGGGCGGAAGTGGGGCCTGGGCAGATCTGCAGGGGGCATTTGAGCTGTCCTTGCAGGAGGAGCGGGATTCTGGGGAGACAAAGAAGGGTAAGGGTATCTCTGGCAGCAGAATCAGCACGAGCGAAGGCAAGAGGAGGGAAAGTACAGAGGCCCCTGAGGAGGCCAGTCCCCTGGCGTTGTGACATGGCAGAACTGGGGGTGGGGGGGGGGTCAGGAAAGAGCAAGCATAGAACTGAGAGGAATGCCAGGCTGAGAGGGGTCTGGTATTGATCCTATAGACTTTGGGAGCCCAAGAGAGGAAAGAGAGGAAACGATCTGTGTTTAGCAAGTCCCCTCTTGTGCGTGGGGGAGGATGGAGGAGCACGAAGGACTCCGTGGTGATCAAATCCAGGTGGCAGGCGGCTGGGAGGTCCTGTTGAATGACTGGATGGGGAGCAGGAAGTTGTCCTGGATGGCCGGGGGCTTCGGCTGCCATGGCCAGGCTACAGAAGGGATGGCAAGTGGGTTCCATCACGTGAGCTCCGAAAAATGGATGGTGGACTCTACCAAGTCCAAGGCCATGCCCAGCCAGGCTCAGCCAGAAGTGCAGTAATCGATTAGTGATGCCTGCCACCCCGTAGCATTTGGGAAGTGGGGTCCCACTTTGCCATCCCCAACCAGGATTTCAGCATCTCTTGGGGAAGGGGTCTGTCTCCACCTCACCCGTCTCTCCTCTTGCGTGGATAGGACTCACCCCGCCCACCACCCCTCCGTACAAGCCCACCGAGGAGGACCCCTTCAAGCAGGACCTCAAGCACAGCCCAGGCCAGGACGCCGCTCCCGGCCTCCCCGCCCCGGACCCGGAGGGCCTGCAGCCCCGGGCTGCCGCCGGGGCGGCCCACAAGCTGCCCAAGCAGCACCCGGAGCGGAGCGAGCTCCTGTCGCACCTGCGGCACGCCACAGCCCAGCCCGCCTCCCAGGCCGGCCAGAAGCGCCCCTTCTCCTGTTCCTTTGGAGACCACGACTACTGCCAGGTGCTCAAGCCCGAGGGGGCCCTGCAGAGGAAGGTGCTGAGGTCCTGGGAGCCATCTGGGGTCCACCCGGAGGACCGGCCCCAGCCAGGGGCCCTGCAGGCCGAGGCGCAGGCCTCTGGCTGGGAGGAGCACAGAGGCTGTGATGCAGGCGCACCCCCCAAGGACAGTCTGCTGCTGAGAGACCACGAGATCCGCGCCAGCCTCACCAAGCACTTTGGGCTCCTGGAGACGGCCCTGGAGGACGAGGACCTGGCCTTGTGCAAGAGCCCCGAATACGACACTGTTTTCGAGGACAGCGGCAGCAGCAGCGGCGAGAGCAGCTTCCTCTTGGAGGAGGAGGAGGAGGAGGAGGACAATGATGAAGACTCGGGGGTCAGCCCCCCTCGGTCTGACTACTGCCCCTACCAGAGCCCACCGAGCAAGGCCAGCCGGCAGCTCTGTTCCCGCAGCCGCTCCAGCTCCGGCTCCTCATCCTGCCGCTCCCGGTCACCAGCTCTCCGCAGGACCTTCAGGTATGGGGGGGTGGCCTCAGGAGGGACGAGTCCCGTTCAAAGGGTACCAGGGGCGGGAGGAGCCTTGAAACTGGGTCTGCATTCTCCTGTGTGGCCCCGGTGGTCTCCTCCGGGAACCTGTGGGCTAGTCCTGGAGGCAAGCAGAGCCTGCTGGGTGCCCGACAGGAGTGGCCTCCATCTCCCGGCCTCAGGAGGGGGAGAACCTCCACCTTCTACCATGGGGAGCCCGATGTCTAAATGAACTTCTTATTCATCTGCTTTCTGCTTATATACTTGTAAAATGGGCAGGTTTTTATGGAAACATCTACATACCCACACAGTTTCATACCCACGGGACACTTACAGGTACAGGGAAATTTAGCATAATTGTGTTCTGTGTTCTGAGACTTGCCTGGGGTTAAAGCAGTGGTGAGGTTTTATCCCCTTTGCCGGGGCTGCTGAGTTGCATTGCGACTTTGCAGTCCACCCCCCTTTCACCCTTTGCTCAGGGATGAGGCAGGTGATGGTGCATCAGGAGCCTTTTGCTCATCCCGTCTTTGCTCACTGAACCGGCCTGCACAGGGAGCCGGTCCAAACGTCAGTGGGTTGCTGGGCAGAAAGAATGGAGGTCTGGCTCTGGCGTATTTTGGTGGAGACAGGCTGCTTCTCTCCCTGATCCCAGCAGGATCTTCCGGCGGGAGGGGGACCTTGAGGTGGGTTGGTGCAGGTCCCAGGCCCTCTGTCTGAGCTGCTCCTGAGTGACCGCTAGATGGTGCTATGGGGTCTAGAACGGTGCCGCTGAGTCACCTGGAGCAGATGGCTGGGCCCCACCCCCGAGTTTGAGATTCTGTAGATCTGAAGGTAGAGGATTTGCATTTCTAACAAGTTCCCAGGAGAGGAAGCCCAGAGTCCCCAGAGAATGACTCTGAGAACCAGAATTCAGGAACAGAAAGATCTCTTTTCTAAGAAAACTTCAGCTTCCTAGTTACATATCCACACCAGCAACTCTGCACGTTTTAAAATCTGATTAATGCAAAGGCTCCTCCACCATTAAAAAAAATGTGCTTATACATCTTACTGGCCATTCCATTTTTATGGGACTCCCCAGGCACTAATGTTTAGAAGCCTTGGACCGTGTTACTCAAAATGAGCTCCCCAGCGATTTCTCTAAAAGCCCTTCTCTATAATAAGCCAGGATGATCAGTCAGGACCGGCTCCCTTAGACCTCTCTGCTCTCTCTCCTGCTTCGTTCTCCTTCCCTCCGGGGCTGCTGGGAGCTAAATGACTCCGTGTTTACTACATTAGGCAGTTTCTCTGCTGCGTTTGTTCCCGGTTCCAAAGCGACTGAGGCTCCATTCCTGAAGGACCCATCCCCCACGCTCCCCCCGCTGACAGGTTCTGGGGTGCATAGGCAGGACCTGCATTCAGGGCTTGCGGGCCAAGAGTTGGGAGCCTTTCTAGAGACCCCCATGACTTCTTTGCTCCGCTCGCTTTTGGCCGAGCTCAGCCTGGCTCTTCTGCTCACTGCAGAACGTTGACCGACTTCCTGCTTGGCCGCCTGGCGGGGCTCAGCACCTGGTCAGCCTGGTAAACTAGGCGCCAGCCTTCTCCAGACCCCCGTTCTTTCCCTGGACTCCCGCCATCAAACGTTGCTCGCCAGGAAGCGTTCTGAGCTGGTTTAACCACACAAACCCCAGACCCGCAGCACCTTCCAGCTACGCTCAGCTCTGCAGGGGACCCGGCCAACCCCATTGCAGACGGACGGTGATACTGTGGTTATAGAGCAGATCACGTCCCCTTCTCGTACCCCGTTTGATGCCTTTGGAGTGTGCCTCTGCTTCCTACCCCCGTTTATAGACAGGGGAGCCGAGGCTCCCGGAGGTCCAGCAGGGATGCGGGGCAAGCAGTTACTATGCACGGAGGTCCTGGGCTCGGCATTTACGTGCCTTTCTGATTTGACCCTCACCAGAGGCCGAGGAGGTGGGTCCCATCCGTCTCCTCCTTCTGTGGATGAGCTGAAGCTGAGAGGGCTGAGGTGCCTGGCCCAGGGTCACCCAGCGGGGAGGCGGCAGAGCAGGCTTCCAGCACAGGCTGTCTGACCCCAGCGCCTGCTCTGACCCCCTGTGCGGTGTCCTATTCCCTAGGGTGCAGACTGTGTGGCAGAGCCAGACCCAGCCACGCCTCACGGGTCATGCTCCCTCCGTCGGAGAGGGCAGCGTGCTGAAGGGCAGGAAGGCACAGGCGTGCGGCACCCGGGGGTGTCCCCGGGCTGTGCCTCTGGACCTAGGAACCTGATGGCCAGATCGGATCTGAGGCTGTGATGGCCCCCCGCACCAGCCCCCGGAGAGCAGTGGGCCTGATTCAGCAGGCCTCCCTCTCCCTCTGGCTTCCGCACATCCTCGTTCCGGCCAGTCCCATCCTGCCCCTGACCTCAGGGTTTTCATCTAAAGCAGCGGTTCTCAACCTGTGGGTCATGACCCCTTTGGTGGTCGAATGACCCTTTCACAGGGGTGGCCTAAGACCATCGGAAAATGCAGATATTTACATCACGATGCATAACGGTAGCAAAATTTCATGGTTGGGGGTCACCACCACATGAGGAACTGTATGCAAGGGTCTCGGCCTTAGGAAGGTTGAGAACCACTGGTCTAAAGAGTGGGCAAACCTAAGCCTGTGTTGGTTTCTTCCTCCATCAAATACGAGAATGAAGTGAAAGGGCCTTTCGACCCATCGGGGCCGGACAGCAGATGGTGGTTGCCAGCAATCTGGTCCCAGAAGGTGGCAGGAGGCGTGTGTCAGGGTCCAGCCCCCTCCAGGAGGCACTGGCTGCCCTGGCCCAGGGGGTCCTCGCAGTCCTGCCGCCCACCCCTCACGGTCCCTTCCGAGAGTGAGTGCCTCTGCTTTGCTTGTTCACTGACAGATGTGAGAGCAGAGGGCCGTGTTCAGACGGAACGCCAAGCGTCCGGCATGCCAGGAAACGGCGGGAAAAGGCTATTGTAAGTGACCCGGGGCCCCGGAGCCCAGAGGAAAGGGGAGCCCGCAGGGGTGTCAGGCAGGACCAGGACTGTGTAGGTCTGACGCTCTTTCAGGGCAGGTGCGGTTGGGGGAACAGAGCCAGGCCGACCAGGCCAGACACTAGACCTGCCTCCACCATCTGTGTGACCTTGGGCAGGTACCCCTGCTTCCCTGAGCCTCAGTTTACTCCTCCGCACACAAGAGAGTTGGGCCTTACGCTTCTTAAGGGTCCCCCAGCTTGATCAGGTCTAAGGGACCAAGAGAAACCCGTCCCTTGCTCCCCACTCACCTCTCTCATCCTCCCCCAGAGAAACTGCACAGACCCAGCCTGCATAGTGAGCCTTCTGCAACATTCATCGGGATGCTGGGGGTGGGGTTTGAGGGTGACCCAGACCCTCCACGTCACTGGAAAGGAGGGAAGGGGCAGTCAGACAAGCACAGAAAGACCCACGAACTCTCACTGGATTGCTTTCCCCACGCGGGTGCTTCGGGGAGTGGCAGGGGCCGCACCGGGTATCCTTGCCACAGAGGTAGAGAGCCGTCTGCAAGCAGGTGCTTACACCGCAGGCTGTGTCGTCTTAGAACCCAGGTGTGACTGACCCTGCAGGAGTTGTGACATGTGTGGCCTGGACGACCACAATGAGCAGACAGAGGGCAGAAGAGAGAACGAGAACAGGCGCATGGTCCAGAAATCAGCTCTGTAATGACAGGGTGGGAGAAGCGCGTGAGGGTGATCACTTCACAGTGAGACTGTCTGTTCTGACTGTCGGGGAGGGTGTATTTATATGGCGGTCTGGAGGCGGGGCCTCTCCTCTCCGAGGAGCTGAGCCCTGAGGGGTGAAAGGTACCAACCAAGCGAAGACTATGAACCAGGGGCAGAGGCGGGAAAGAGGGTGATGGATTCACGGAAATGCCCATTTCCATTCACGGAAAAGCCCCCAGTGAGGGGCTTACTCACTGCACTTAGCTGAGACCCATCGTGTCTGGCGTGGGGGGCAGAGCCTGGGGGTGCTCCAGAGTCGCTGGCCTTGACCTGCTCCTGGAGAAAGCCCATCCCAGCCAGAACCTGTCCCTGTTGCCCCCGGAGGCACCGGCTCCCGGTCCCCAGGGACATGGCTGGAGTCAAAGCAGGTCCCGGCAACTCGTCCGTTGGCAGTGGCTTTAGCTGGGCGCAGCCACAGGTCGAAAAGGAGGGGCTGGGCTTCCCCCCTGCCCTCCGCTGGGCTGTTCTAGGGGCCCTGGGGCATGGCCCCGGGCTCACCTGAAGGTGGCCACCGTCAGGTGTCTGCAGGCCCTGGCAGGACCAAGGACCATGTTGGCTGCAGAAGCCCTGTGTCTCCTCTCCCATCCCTTCCCTCCCTGCCCACCTGACCCCTTGGATGACCTGGCTCCCAAGGGCTCCCACCCCCCACCTCCCCCACTACCCAAAAAAGTCTCAGCTCTAAACAAATGTGGACGCTCCTGAGTACGGAGTTATATCAACAGGGATGAGCCCCTCTGTTTTCTCCGCTCATGTTCTTCCAGGGAGCAGTTGCTTCCCCCGGGGGTCACTTTCTATCCCCGAAGCCCCCTCCTCCAGCAGGACAGTCCTCTGGGAGAGCGACCATCAGCGCCCTCCCTGACTCCAGCTGGTGCCACTCGCGCATCCAGGCATCAGGGCCTGGGCACCAGGAATCCCCGGGAGCCTGCCACCAGGGGGGACGCGGGAAGCCAGGCACTGACGGGGTCCCTCTGTGTCCCCCTTCTCGAGCAGGGCGAAGGCCGCGTGGTGTACGTTCGGAATCTCTCCAGCGACATGAGCTCCCACGAGCTGAAGAGGCGCTTCGAAGTGTTTGGTGAGATTGTGGAGTGCCAGGTGCTGACGAGAAGCAAGAGGTGAGCGGAATCAGGCTCTGGCAGAGGAGGGGGTGCGGAGGGGCAGAGGTCCCCATCCGGGGCTGGCCACAGAGGCGTCCTCCTGGGCAGCCTGGCTTTTCCTCACTCGCCTGGGGAAGCAGTGTCTTCTCGGTCAGGGGTCTGCAAAACTAGGTTGTACATAAAGGTACCACTTAGATGTCAAAACTTGGTCAGTTTTGAAATAATTCTAAAGTATCTCCTATTATACTTGCAAGCGACATTATTAAAGTTTGTAAATTCTAATTTGATAATAATTTTTAAAGCTGCAATGAGAAAATAGTGTCTGCATAAAAACCATGGCATACCTCACGTCCATGAGGATGGCCACAGAAAATAACAAGTGTTGGCAAGGAGGTGGAGGAGAGGAAACCCTTCTGCACTCTTGGTGGGAATATAACATGGTGCGGCCACTGTGGAAAACAGTAGGAAATTGCCTAGAAAATTAGACATAGAATTACTATAGGATCCAGCAATCCCACTTCTGGGTACATACTCAAAAGAACTGAAAGCAAGATCTCAAAGAGATATTTGCACAACCATGTTCATAGCACCACAGTTCACCATAGCCAATAGGTGAACACCACCTAAGTGTCCATCCGTGGGTGAATGGATAAAGAAAATAATAGTATATGCATAAGATGGAATGTTATTCAATATTAAAAAGAAAGGAAATCCTGTTAGATGCTGTAAGCATGAATGAACCTTGAGGACATTCTGCTAAGTGAAATAAAGCCAGTCTACACAGACATACGGTAGGATTCCACTTGTCTGAGGGCCTTCGGCCAGTTAAAGTCATGGAAACAGAAGGTAGAATAGTGGTTGCCAGGGGCTGGGGAGAAGGGTGAGGGACAGTTGTTAAGTGGGTATAGAGCATCAGTTTTGCAAGATGAAGTTCTGGGGATCTGCTGCACAACAATGTGGATGTACTTAACACGGCTGGACTAGACACTTAACAATAGTAAAGATGGCTCTGGCTGGCGTGGCTCAGTGGGTTGGGCATCAGCTCATGCATCGAAAGGTTGCCAGTTTGATTCCTGCTCAGGGCACACTTCTGGATTACAGGCTCCACCCCTGGTAGAGGGACCATTCAGGAGGCAGCCGATCAATGTTTCTCTCTCACATCAGTGTTTCTCTCTCTCTCCCTCTCTAAAAATTAAGAGAAATATTTTAAAACAATGGTAAAGATGGTACATTTTATGGGATGTGTTTTTACCACAAATTTTTTTTTAAAAGAGCCATCATACACATGGAACCGTTTAAAGTTCTGTGCGGTCTTTAGGATACCACGTGTAGATCACATGCCAAAGCAAAAGGCAAATTAATTTTTCAAGGTGACGGTCAATTTGTTAATATTTGTAAAGCACACGCGAGTCTCAGGCGTATTTAAAGAAGCAGAGGGGGTTCGACGTTGGCCTGGCTCAGACAAGTGTCAGGACACGGGGTTCAGTGGAGTGTTTATTAGGCGCCTACTTTTGGGAAGCCTGTTGCAGGGCGAGGGGAACCTCCACATCGTCTCTGCCCTGAGTCTGCGCAGCAGCGGATTTATCAGCCGGGATTCTTTTTCCGGTTCATGGAACCAAAGAGCTGGGTGTGGGGTGGGACTGACTCTGGGCTCCCATGTCTCAGTGTCTCCCAGGAAGGATGAGATCGTACCAGCCATATCAGGGAGGGTGAGGCCAAGTTAGCGGCCCAGGAAGTGGTGGGATGGGGGGTGTAGGCATGGCAAACCCCAGAGAATGGGCGTCATGGGGGGAAGGAGGGTGTGAAGAGCAGCAGCCTTCATGGCGGGAGGCCTGAGTGAGGACCCCCGGAGCCCCCTGCCCTGTTGCCTCCTCCCTGAGCTGAGTCGGCAGCAGCGCCCGCCAAGGGGGCGTGGGTGACGTGTGGTGGCCAGCCCTGGCAGCAGACATTCCGTACAGCGCCTGCCCTGGCTGTGGTTACACGGCAGAGGTCAGCTGAGCCATCGTCCTCGTCGCTGTTTGGGGGGACCCTGCAACACGGGTACTGGGTCCTTGGCTTTCTACCCCTCATGCAGCCGTGGGTGGTCTGACAGGGCCAGCCAAGCGGGCCCGGTGCCACAGTCCCTTGTCCCGTCCCGCAGAGGCGAGAAGTACGGCTTCATCACCTACCGGTGTTCGGAGCACGCCGCCCTGTCCCTGAGGAACGGCGCCGCCCTGCGCAAGCACGACGAGCCCTCGCTCCGGCTGAGCTGCGGGGGGCTGCGGGGCTTCTGCTGGCCCCGGTACCCCGACTACGGTGAGTCCGCCCGCGCCCGCGCCCCCTGACACCTGGAGCGCACAGGGCCAGCCCTCCCTTCGTGAAACCCAGACCCTCAGCCCCATCCGGCCCCAGCGGCCAAGCCCGGCTCCCCGTGCCAGTTCCTGCGGCTCTGCCGCCACCGCCCTCGTGGCTGCCGCCTGCCTGGCTTCCCTCCTGGTCCCTGGTCCCCCTGGTCCCGTTCTCGGACTGGCAGCAGAGACTGAGTCTCCCACGGCCGCTCAGAAGGTCCAGTCTTGCGCCCACAGCCAGGTGGCAGCACCTTGGCCTCACAGCACCCCTGACTGCCCCCCCTCCCCACTCCGGCGGGGCATTCTGTGGTGGCCCCCACAGGCCTTGCCCATTAACAGTACCGTGGCCAGTACTCTCCTTTGGGGACCAGTTAGTGAAGACAGACGAAGAAGCATCGTCTAGGGGAGAGTCCGCTGCAGCCTCCTTAGCTCGGGGCTGCGTGTCAGGGGGCCGGGAGGGGTCCGGGCTGGGCAGCGCTCCACCGGATGCGTGCCCATTTGTGGGACCCGGGTTCATCACCAGACAGGGAGGGCGTCCCGGTTTTGTGGGCTGCCTTAGCCGACATGCACAGCAGCTTGCTAATGGGCAGGGAGGTCTTGAGGGAAATAGAATGATAGGATAAAGGAACCCTGCTGGGCTCTAGGTCAGCTTGCCCCCTGAGATGTTGGCGACACAGCAGTCGGGGGTCAGCGGAGTGGCAGAGCTGGTGCCCGCCGCCCAGGGCTCTCCGAGGCCTCGGGCCACGTGCACACCGTGGGGGCAGGTGTTCTGACCGTATACCCTCCCCGAGCTCCTCACCGCCCTCTCCACTCACGCCCTCCCCCGCCTCCCTCCCAGATTCCAATTCCGAAGAGGCCCTGCGCGCGTCAGTGAAAAGCAAGTACGAAGCCATGGATTTTGACAGCTTGCTGAAGGAGGCCCAGCAGAGCCTGCATTGATCACAGCCTTAACCTTCGAGGAATACCTCAATACCTCAGACAAGGCCCTTTCAATATGTTTACGCTTTCAAAGAAAACAAGTATATGAGAAGGAGAGAGAGCGAGCGCATGAGAGAATACACATGAGAGAGAGAGAGAGAGCGCGCGAGAGAGAGACTTGAAACTGCTGTCCTTTTAAAAAAAAAAATCAATGTTTACATTGAACAAAGCTGCTTCTGTCTGTGAGTTTCCATGGTGTTGACGTTCCACTGCCACATTAGTGTCCTCGCTTCCGACGGGTTGCCCCGGGTGCGTCTCCAAGTGCTGGGTCAGTCGCCCCCCTGCCCTCCCCTCCCCTCCCCTCCCCCACCTCCCCGACTGACTTCCCCTCGTAGACGTGCGGCCGTATTCACCATAGCATTTCTTGTCTGTAGCGTGTGATGATGAAATTGTTACTTGTGAATAGAATCAGGATTATAAACTCATTTTTAATTGAAGAAAAAGTATATCCTTCAAACAATGTATTTATGGCTCAGATGTACTGTGCCTGGGGTTATTGTATCGCTTCCTTGATTTTTCAACTATGCACTGTCCTGAGGTGTTTGCCACTGAGCTGCTCTGCTCCCTTTGCGAGGGTGCCCCGTGGGTGCTGGGGCGGAGGGGGGGGGGGAAGGGGAAGTGCGGCCTGCAGTCCCCAAGGGCGGTTTCGGGGCCTGACCTGCAAGCCCTGCCCTGTCTCTCAGGGAGCGGGTTTGGGTCCGATTACAATCAGCGCCCCCGTCTGGTGCCCCAGCTCACACTTAGCGTGTCTGCCTGGCCATGCGTCCTCAGATCCGCAGGAGGCAGGCGGTTCCCCAAGAGGTGACAAGACCCGCGAGGCCCCACAGGCAGAGAGGGACCAGCCCAGGCCTCCTGATTCCTGCTCCCAAGCTGCCCCCATCGCTGGGGTAAAGGGGCAGCAAGCTCGAAGCCCACAGGCTCACCACGGGAGTTCCGCCAGCAGCCGTTTGGGCAGCACGGGGCGAGTCCGAGCCGTGGCGTGCGTTCTGATCCGTGGGTCCCGCGGTCTGCCTGTTCCCGTGGACATGCCATCCGAGCTTAGGGGACACGCCTGGAGCGTCACGGACAGGCAGCCTGGGAGCAGCCATCCTTCCTGGACCAGTCACCACCCCGTCTTACTCCTCCCGCTGGCCTTTCCTTGCCCTCCGCCGTAAAGCTGCTTGGATGGCGGGGGACAGGGAAGCAGGAAGAGGGCTGGGCACGGATCAAACCGTCTCCACGCTCCTTTTCAGCTTAGAAAGCCGGCTCATTGGGCTTTACTTTAAACGGTGTGTTCTCGGGCGATGTCAAAGCCACGCGGGGGTGGGATGTTCCGCAGGTGCCTTGGGGGCGTCCGTGAGGGAGAGCACGGCGGGGCAGGGGGTGGGCGTGTGGCTTCTGCTTCAGAAAGCACAGCTCCCGCTGGATCCCTTTCAGACACCATGTCCCGTGGTACATTGTTACAGTGGAGAAGAAAAGAAAGCGGGTCCTGCTGCTTTCACAAAGTTTGAAAGTGAGTCATTAAACTAAAGAGCTAAGTTAATCTATTGCTAACGCCAGGCCTAGTCCTTTCAGAATTGGTAGTTGGTGGGGTTTTTTTTTTGGTTTTTTGAGTTTTTGAATACCTCAGTAGGTGACCTGAGCCGACGAGCTTGTCCTGGCCCACGGAGAAGGCTGGTGGCGGAGGCAGGCTGTAGAAGGAAGAGGGAATTTGAGCTCCTGTGTGACCAGTCACTTGATCTCTCTGGGCCCCCATTTCCTTTTCTGTGAAGCAGACTTGGGGAGAGTTAGGCAAGGTGCTCTCCAGGGTCCCTGCCCGCTCTGCGGTCTGAGCCTCTGCAGCGTCTAGCTCAAGATGTGTGCCACTGCAGCCACATCCTTGGCCAGTGGCAGGCATAACTAATGGACCACAGCCCTGAAGTTCTCTGAACCTGGTCATGCTGTGAGAATCTTCATCACAGTGCTCGGGGCAGACATTAACAGTCGATCAGAATTCAACCTATTTGACATCTTGGTCTCATTGTCTTAAAAGTGACGGTGGCTGGGTTCCATGCTGGCCCGTTCCCGTCAATCCTGTCCTGCCCTATGAGAGAAAATGTCCCTAAAGTCATTGCTTGTCACAGGACCCCCAATGGTACTGTGACACATAATTTGGGGTGGGGGTGGCGCCTGGAACAAGCAGGGGCGAACCTGTTGCGGGGAGGCAGGGCTTACGAGGATGGACCAAATAAAGGGGCTTCCCGCAGCACAGACCTGAACATTCTAAATTCCTTTTTTTTTTTTTTAAAGCTATTCACTGCCTAGCACAGAGTAGGCACAGAATAAACGGCTGTGGAATGGAATCTAAAGCCCCATCTGCTGTCTCCCGAGTCCTCTTTTGCACCAAGGAGGGCCTTGAGATCTCACCCTGTGGTAGCCAGTCGGAAAGAACTCTAGATTCAGAGTTGGACTAGGCCAGTGGTCGGCAAACCGTGGCACGTGGCTCACGAGCTGCGGTTTGCCGCTCTGTTGTTGACGAATGAGTTTGCCGACCACTGGACTAGACCATCTTCAAGCCCTTCCGATGGGCTCCTTCCGGGTTGCACTAGGCCAGGGGTTGTAGCGTGGGCAGGTGGAGCTTCAGGGTAAAGAAATGCAGATTTAGTGAAGGACAGGCCCCTCCCCTCTGCCAGGCCAGCGGATCCTGCTGTCCTTTCACTTCAGATGAACACAGGGCTCTTGAGGTTCCCCTAAACTTGGCCCTTGAGCAGAGCAGAGATCTGAGCATGGCAGGGGGGCACGCTGTGGTCAGAGCTGGGGGGCCGCTGATGGGAGAGGAAGGCTGCCAAGGACACCCAGCAGTTTCTGCTCACCGTCCTCGCCATAAGAGGCCACGGGTTGTAAAGCTGGCTGGCCCTGCAGACCTCCTCTAGCCAGAAGACCCATTCGGTGCTGTGTCTCACCAAGCAGGCGCCACGGTCTCCTCAGAAAACCTGGTCAACCCTGGGCTCTTTCCCACCAACTTGAGGAGCCGCCCAGAGGGAGCAGCTGCTATTGGCAACCATCTCGTCGTCGCTCTGTCCCGGTGTTTGCTCTCGATGATGTTTACATGTGATTGCCATAACGCTTCCCGTAGACTGTGTCGGTCGCCGCCCACGCGGGGCGGGTTGCACTGTCCATCTCTGTGCCGTGCTGATGTTTTTCCAGAAATATCCGATCCAACCGCTAAGTGGAATTCTTCCAGCTCCTTCCTCAGTCGGTCCAAGGCTGAATCAGAACCCTCGCTCTCGGGGGCTCTGGTTGCCGAAGGAAAATGCATCAAAGAATATGCGTGGATGGAGTGTAGCTAAGGCCCCCACCCCCTGGCCCCTTCACCCCGTGTCCCCCGAATCAGAAAACTGCTTGCAGTCAAAAAACACCATGTGGGTGTCTGCATCTACCCAGAGGCCTGGCAGTGTTGCCTGTGGGAGGCGCTCAGGAGAGGCAGGGCTTGGGGGTGGGAGGAGCAACACCCAAGTCCCCATGTGGGAAGAGATGATGCAATGAGACGCTTTCAGCGCCCACAGCCTGTGCGCCTAGATGTTCTGACAGCGATTTCTTCTAGGCGCATGCAATGCTCATGCCCAGGCCGCTGTGCAGGTGGGGAGCGGAGGGAGCAGGGAGGACATTAGCAGCAAGATTCGTATGCCTGGACAGGTCAGAACCCCAGCCTGGGCTCAGGTTCCTCTGAATTCACAGCTGAGCCTGCAGCTCCAGAGCTGGGTCATTCCCGCTGTGAAGCAGAGGCCCACCCCCGAGGATTGGGCCATCTGACTGGCTCCCTTCACGTCAAAACCGCGGTGATCTTCCTAGCACTTGCGATTCAGCGGTCACCTTCAGACATGACCAAGGCAGGAAATCGGATGTACAGTAGCAAATAAAGTGAAACCTCATGGTTTCATAGGCCAAAGAAGAGAGACCCCCCTCACCCTTCCCCATTGGGGCGAAAGGAAACCGCTTAGTACTTACGTGCAATATGTTCAAGCTGGTCCCAAGTCCCTGACGCATGTGCACATACAGATGGGCTCCAGGGCTGCTTGCCAATGCCGGAGGCACAGGGTAAACGCAGGGAGGGCTTGGGAGCTGGGAAAGCCACTGGCACAGAGATGGCCTTGGCCCAGAACCAGGGGGAGGAGAGCCCCCGGGAGCCTGCTGCACGAGGCCAGGAAGCAGGCAGAGGCTGACTTTGCTGGAACCAATAAAAGCACTTGGAGAAAACCGCAGCACGTCCACCAGCCGGCTGCAGGTGTCTACACTGGCACATATGGGTCGCCTCGGGCTGCGTGAGGTGCTCTCCTAGGGTCTGGGCAGGGCCTTGGGAAGGAGACTGGTGTGAGGGAGGAGAGAGCAGAGATTCCTTCTCAGACATCAGCGGCAGGAGAGCCAATCCTAGGGCGAGCCCTTTGCGGGCCTCTTGGTGGGAAGCCCTGGAAAGGGGAACGGTGAGTGTAGATCTCGGAACCTTTTTGTTCTTTCAATGACAACAGCCTCGCTAATGGGAATGGATTTGCAGACCCAGTCATTTAACTATAAGCCATCTCAGACCGAGACAGTCGATGTGTCTTCCCTGCCCTGTGACCCGGGGCCTCTGTTTCCTCATGCACCATGTGAGAATACAGGCTCCGATTCCCTTCTCTGGCTGGGCCCGGCTCCCGTTCCGGGCGAAGTTCTCTGCGAGAGAACCAACCAGCAGCAGTTTCAAACACACACGGTCCTGGCAGAGCCGCCGGCTCCCCGGAGGCCGGCTCCCCAGGACAGATCTAAGCCATAGTTTCTGGTGGGGAGGGTGGGACGGCCCACCCAGCGTGGCTAGGTGGCCACATGCCATCTGACATTAGCCTTGTTATCACCCCCACCAAGCAGCTCTTACCCTCCATGTCCTGACCACGTGGCTGTTTCTCTCTTGCTCTCAGACAATACTAGCAATACACTGTTTTTTGTGGGTGTTTTTTTTTTTTTT
>PVJN01028076.1:0-27530 GCA_004026805.1 Lasiurus borealis | reverse complement strand
GGGGGGGGTGGTAGCCCAGGGTGATTAGGCTGGAGGGGGCACTTTTGGGGGTGAACAGGCCAGCAGACACAGTGGTTACAGGCAATCAGGCAATCAGGCAGGCAGGCAGGTGAGCAGTTAGGACCCAGCAGTCCCGATTGCCAGAGGGATGTCTGACTGCCGGGTTAAGCCTGATCCTGGTAAACAGGCAGTTGGACATTCTTCAAGGGGTCCCAGATTGGAGTGGGTGCAGGCCAGGTTGAGGGACGCCACCACTACCAGTACACCGGGCCACTAGTCATCTATAATTATCAGCATTTCTTGTTTTAATATATCATAAGTTTCTTCTTGAACACTTGCATGAAAGCTTCTGAGTCCATCTTCTTCAGACTCTAGTGGGAGTATAGACTTCAATAGTGGTTACATTCATAGGATTTCCTGGAAATCTGATGTATTATTCAGACAGACCTCACATTGCAGTTCCTAACTACTGTGCTATATCTTGCCATTTCATTTCTTTTGACATACTTTTGTCTTTTTTTTAATTCATTCATGTATTTTTTCTTTTTGTTTCAACTGAAAAGCCTGAAAGAAGTTAGGCTTTAGTCATCAATTTTTTTTTTAATATATTTTATTGATTTTTTACAGAGAGGAAGGGAGAGGGATAGAAAGTCAGAAACATCAATGAGAGAGAGACATCGATCAGCCGCCTCCTGCACGCCCCCCACTGGAGTTGTGCCTGCAAGCAAGGTACATGCCCCCAACCAGAATTGAACCTGGGACCTTTCAATCCCCAGGCTGACGCTCTATCCACTGAGCCAAACCAGTCTTGGCAAGTCATCAATTTATTATGAAATTTTTTCTGTTGTGTTTGAATTATTCTTTACTCAAATTTTATTCAAATACTTTTTCAAATTTATTTATGTTTTAGAAGATAGTTCTGTTAACAGCTGTAGGAGAGTTAAATGTATATTTTATTTAATTCATAATAAATAAATAGATATAGAGTTTTTATTCAAGTGAATTTTCATTATTAAATTCCATGTGCATTTGACTGTTATGTCATTCAGGGAATTTAATGGTGAGTAGAAATAGTCAAGGCTCCTGCCTTATTAAGCTTACATCCTAGTATGAATGCAGGGGGAGGGTATTTTTGTGTGTGTGTTTTTTTGTTTGTTTAGCGTTTGGCTTATAGGTTTCAGATTTTTTTAAGTGTGCATTCTTTTCTTAGTTTGTATTTTGAGGTTACGAATACAGTAGGTAAAGAGAATGTAGGAGGGAGAATCAGTGGAATAGTCATGACTGCTTGCATTGTTGGTGAGAAAGTGAACTGGTGAGCCACTATGGAAAACATCATGCAAGTTTCTTAAAAAAGTAAAGTAGTACTACCAAATCATTCAGCAATTCCACCTCTAGATTTATCCAGATGAAATGAAAATACTGAGAGGTATCTGCACCATTCTTGCAACATTATTGATAATAGCCAAGATATCGAAACAACCTAAATGTCCATTGGTAGAAAAATAAAAAAATCCTGCCATGTGCAATAGCATGGAAGGACCTTGAGGACATTATGCTAAGTGAACTAAGTCAGACAGAGAAAAGCAAATAATTTAAGTTCTCACCTATTTGTAGAATTAAAAAAAGAAAAAAATTGACTCATAGATTCAGAGAACATTTTGGTGGCTTCCAGAGCAGGGTAGGGTTGGTGGGCAGTGTGACAAAAATGGGTGAAGGTGATCAAAAGACAAAAACTTTTAGTTATAAAATAAATAAGTCATAAGGATATAATGTATAGCATGGTAACTATCCTATATAATAAAAGCCTAATAAGCAAATTGACTGAATAGTGGGATGACCTGTGGGACAACTGTTTGTTATGATGTGCACTAACCACCAGGGGGCAGAGCTTCCCCCAGCCTGCAGTCCCCAGACCAGCCAGGGCAGGTGCCAATGGGGACCCCTGATGACCCCACCAGTCACCCCACTGATGGAGGTGACCAGCAGCAGTGGCAGGGGGCAGGATAGGCCAGAGATTGGGCTGGTGCCACCTCCAATCATCTCGCAGGTCACCTCCAAGACAGGTGCCAGTGAGGTCCTCCCAGTCACCCTGCCAGTTGCCCCACAGATCAGCCCTGATTGCCCACCAGGCCTAGGGACCCTACTCATGCATGAATTTTGTGCACTGGGCCTGAAGTCAGTAGTGATACTCTATTGTTTATTTGAAAGTTACTAAGAGAGTAGATCTTAAAAGTTCTCATCACAAGAAATATATTTATAAATATGTATGTTAATGATTGTTAACTAGACTTATCATGGTGATCATTTCATAATACTAGTATAGATACTTATCAAATCTTTATATTGTATATCTGAAACTAATATAATACTATAGATCAATTATATCTTAATTTTAAAAAACACATAAGATACCATACTCAGTATGATGCCTAAAATCAAAGAAATAGACTACTGGGTAAGATGTAGAGCAATTAGAGATTTCATTAATTGCTAGTGAGAATGTGAACTGGTGCAGCCACATTGAAAAACAATCTGGCAGTTCCTTAAAATGTCAAACATAGTGTTATCAAATGACCCTACTCCTAAGTACATATTCAAGAGAAATGAAAATATAATATGTGAAAGAAGCCAGTCACAAGAGGACACATAGTGTATGATTCTGTCTATATTAAATGTCTGGATTAGGTAAATGCATATTGACAGAAAGTTGATTAGTGGTTGTCAGGATGGGAATGGGAAGGTGAAAAGTGATTACTGATAGGTATAGAGTTTTTTTTTTGAGGGGGTGATGAAATGTTCTGGATTAGATGGTAATGATGATTACATAAAGCTGCAAATATACTAAAAATCACTGAGTTGTAAACTTCAAAAGGGTTTTATGGTATATAAATTTTACCACAATAAATTTAAAAAAATAATTTGAAAGTTTATGGGTGAAACATGTTTCTCTTTTATCTCATGGTTACCCTGTGAGCTGTATTACAGGCCTACATAATATGAGTGTAGTGATCTGAGTTAGGGCCCAGATAAACTATTGCTTACATTCTCTAGGTACTCTATCCATAGAGTACTGCTTGGGAGACACAAGGACTGGGCAGTAATGAAGGCTGGTAACCTCTCACCCAGAGAAGGCTTCTTCCAGGTGAACACCAAAGGTTGTTCAGGCAGCAGGAAGCAGGTCTGCATAGTGCCTGGTTGTGTTTGGCCAGTAAATAAACAAGTGAAAAGAATTTTCAGCCTTACTATTTTATACAATTTGAATATTAGGTAAATTTGTTTATTGTGCTTATAAGAAAAAAGCATATGTCATTTATTTTTAAAGATTATGTTAAAACTGCTGAATATTAAATTATCTCTTTACACCCTGTGATTAGAAATCATTTAGCTAAGTATATGTTAATGACTTGAAGTATTCAGTATGCCTCATAAGTAAAAGATTATTTATATATGCCAATTACTAAAAAATCATTGTTGTATCTTAAAATAATCATTTTTAATCAACTATTCTTAAGCTCATCTTCTCACACTTCTCTGTGAGTAAAATCAGCTGGGACTCATTACAGATATACATTCCTCAGCCCTCCCCCCGCCCCAGAGACTGGGTCAGTCTTTCTTTTCCAGGAGTCCAGGAGCTGGGCTATGCACTGTGAGAAACACTGCCCTAGGGACTGCAGCCTAGCTGTAAGGGGTGTGATTCTAGTGTTTTCCAGTTTACAACAGATTCTTATTTCTTAAGGTATTTCCATCTACTTGGTGTTAGAAATAGATGATATCCACACTTTTATTCTATTAGGAAATATTTTCTCACAAGTATAGCTTTTCTATGTGTGTGATGTTGTACAAAAAAAAAAAAATTTGTTGTTAGCCATCATCATCTTTGTTGCTGTTTCCTTACTGTACCCACTGCCTTCTGCTGTCTCCAGATTTCATTTGACCTGGCTGAATACACTGCAGATGTTGACGGAGTTGGCACTTTAAGGCTTTTGGATGCAATTAAGACTTGTGGCCTTATCAACTCTGTGAAGTTCTATCAAGCCTCAACAAGCGAACTTTACGGGAAAGTGCAAGAAATACCCCAGAAGGAGACCACTCCCTTTTACCCTCGATCACCATATGGTAAGAATGCCTACACACCATCTGCACATACTCTGTGCTCTCTATGGGTGTCGGCATGTATGTTTCTCTTTTAATTATATTTATGTCTCATGGCTGAAGTCATTTGGATGTGAGATTCACATTAAGATAGACTAAAGTGACTAGACTTGTTGAGAAGCATACCTTTATACATTGCTTACTACAGTGTTTGCTGCCATTGCCTCCAGGGTGAAATTATCACCTCACCTCACCAATTTATGTTCATTCAATCCTTTCACACAGATCACTCAAAGAAAAATTAGACCAAACATGATTCCTTTTTCTGAACTGTTGTGGTGAACTTTATGGTTTCATGTTTTTTATCTCCTGATGAAAGTTTCCCTGAGTTCAAACCTTTAAAAAGCAAAAACAAAACAAACAAAAAATAGAATTTGGTGATAAAATTTCTAAGCAGCTAGAATATTAAGATCCCATATTTTTCACTTTCTAATTCCTTAGTACTAAGAAAAAGGGAAAAAATTTAAGAAGGTCCACTTGATAAATGACACACACCTATAGTTGAAATTAGTTAGACTGTGAAAGGAAGAACCATGGATTTTAAAGAATTAAGCAATTCTTAAATATTTCCTTGTACACCTGACTAACTAGCAAAGAAACTTTTATTTTTTCTTTGGCATTTGACCCATTTTTTTTTTCTATCTTGGTAATTACATATTGTAATTCTTACAAGTTGATACTAGTTTAAGATGAGTAAAAATCACTACTTTTTAATAATTAGATACTGTCTTTTGTAATGATCACTGTCTTTTATTTGCTTTTCAAAAATTATCCCAACAGGAGCAGCAAAACTATATGCCTACTGGATTGTGGTGAACTTCCGTGAGGCATATAATCTCTTCGCTGTGAATGGTATTCTCTTCAATCATGAGAGTCCTCGAAGAGGTTAGTAAATATATCAATGGGAAAGAGAACATAAGATTTTAATGAAACAACAAAAAATTGCATGCATATTTTGCCTTTGTAATATATCAACTGTGGAAAATGTCTCATTTGAACTATTATGGGTGTCAGAAGTGGTAAATGAGGAAAATCTAGCCTTAATACTTACTACATTTTTTAGGTGGTATTTTTTTTTCTGATGAGGAAAACTGAACATTGTTTCAATTTTACCATGTTCATTAGTAGGTCTTATCAAGCATATTTTCCACCTAAATATTAGGAAGTTTTTGTATGAATGAAAAGGAATAAGTAATAAATGAATACTTATATATGGAAGTCACTGTTATTTATGTAGACTCAACATCTGGAATCTACACATATTTTTACTTTGAATCAGTTGGATATTCAATAGTTTTTGTAAATATTCTATTTAGCCAGGCATCTAGAAATTACTATCTTCCTAGAGTATATTCTAAAATACAATGATGTCACTTTTTTAAAAAGAGTGCTTTCTAAAATATTGATAAAATGTACATAGTAAATACATAAATAAATAGCCGTCACTTGTTTTCATTATCAAGTATTCTGTACTGTACATATTTTATGTGGTATAGTTTTATATGACCGTGTATGTAGTAGGATTGCTTACCCTAATCTCATCCACCACAGACACTTGAGTAATGTCTTGTGCTACAATACCAGTAAGTGATGGGAAATTTTCAGCTCCATTACAGTCCTGAGGGACCACTGTATATGTGGTCCATCATTGACTGAAATGTCTAGAGTGTCGACTGAAATATCTAGAATGTTTTGTGAAAAAGTCACTTTGATGATTTAGTACCATTGTAAAGACATCTTCGATTAGTTCTAAGAACATTGTATCATCAGCCCACTTCAGTGAGAGGGGAAAGAGCTCTGGAGAATAAGAAAACCTGGATGCTCCAATGGGCACTGTCATTACCTGTGTGATCTAGACTGGGTCCACAACCACCCTGGGTCCACAGCCTTCCTCCCAGTTGTATTACACCAAACTCTGCTTGTCATCTGTTATCACAATTCAGATGAGAAGTGTTGGAGCATTTTGATTGACTCATTATCAACCATCACAGCAAGAAATTATTAGTAAATTTATATTAATGCAGCCCAGAGATTTATATTTTCCCAGGAAAATGGAAGAGGACTACAATCTCCTCCTCCAGTCAATTTAGATCTTTGGTCAGCAAACTGTGGCTCATGAGCCACAGATTGCTCTTTGGCCCCTTGAGTGTGGCTCTTCCACACAATACCATGGCCTGAGTGAGTCTATTTTGAAGAAGTGGCATTAAAAGAAGTTTAAGTTTAAAAATTTGGCTCTCAAAAGAAATTTCAGTCATTGTACTGTTGATATTTGGCTCTGTTGACTAATGAGTTTGCTGAGCACTGGTCTAGATCTAGACTCCTGGCTTAATTATGAATGTCACATTTTATAGATTATTTTGAAAAATTGGAATATATTCAGAGGAAGTCAATCAGAAAGGTGACCTATCTTATGAAGAATGCTAGCCAGACCTGAAAGAGTTTAGCTTAGAAAAGAAAAGACTACATGAGAGTTCCCAAAGCAGATAGTTCTGGCAGCTGCTCCAGAAAAGAGACAACAGGGTGGGAGGCAAATGTTTGCTCATCTTTGAGTTTCAAGCAGTAGAACAGCTTCCTTCTGAGGGGTAAGGTAACTAAAAGTTTCCAGAATGACTGAGTATCACAACATTGAAAATAATAAAAAAGGAATTCCTCTAGTAAAAGATTTGACCACAAAGTCCTTCCAATTCTGTGTCAGGAAACTAGTCATTCTGTGCTTTTCAAGAATACATACTTTGTGAAATAAAGTAAGGGGCTCTATACATATAAGGAAGTAAAATGAACAGAATTGTAGAAGTAACAATATAACATAAATGGGAAGAGTTATCTCCGCTTTGGATAGCTGATGAACTCTAATTATGATCATCGATTTGGGCAAAGACATATGGAATAAAACTTTTGAGACCCAGTAATGCAGTGGGAAAGCAGAACATACTGAAGTGAGGGTACAGGGTGGGGAAAAAGTAGGCCCATAGCTATGAGTACACAAAACACATTTCATTCTTATATGGTTATTTATTACTAGAGGCCTGGTGCATGAAACTCATCCACTGGGGGAGGGGAGGGAGGGAGTGTACCTCAGCCTAGCCTGCACCCTCTCTAGTCTGGGACCTTTTGGGATCCTTGTGGGATCGGGCTTAAACCAGCAGTTGAACATCCCTCTCATAATCCAGGACTGCTGGCTCCTAACCATTTGCTTGCTTGGCTGCCTGATTGCCCCTAACCACTCTGCATGCCAGCCTAACTGACACCTAACTGCTCTCCTGTGGCCATGATTGACATCTAACTGCTCTACTGCCAGACCATTCACCCCTAACTGCCTTCCCCTGCAGTCCTGGTCCCCCCCAAATGCCCTCTCCTGCAGGTCTGGCCCCCCCAAATGCCCTCCCCTATAAGCCTGGTCACCCCCAATTGCCCTCTCTTGCAGGCCTGGTTGCCCCCAACTGCCTATCCCTGCCGGCCATCTTGTGATGATGTGGGGGTGGCCATCTTGTTACATGAGGGCATGAAGGTCAATTTGCATATTACTTCTTTATTATGTAGGATTGTATTATTTTTCATATAGACAACTGTAAATTCATTTTGCCCCACCCTGCATATTGATCCTCAGTATGCTTAACGAAGATTGGTAGTACATAGTTAAACTAAATTCAGCCAGAGGCTAAGTAGCTCATACAGTTATATTAATATGTTCCCAGTAACTTCTCAGCAAATATATTTAAAGGCAAAGCTATTCTTAGCTAGTAAGAGTTACTAATCAGAGAAGTTTCCGGGTACTAGGATTTCCCCTAGCTCTTTCCCTTTCTGCTATTAGGACTAAGGCATTCTCTAAAATGATATCCCATAATACTAAGTACTCTTGATATTGCTTTCCTATAAAAGGTTAATTTCCTTTTTAACTACAAAGGGCATATTTTTTAAGGCTAAGTAATAGATCATGGAGCATTTTATTCTCTAGTTCTGGGAAAACAGGGGACTGAATTAATTTCCATCATCTTTGACCATAGGTACCCCTCCTCTGGCTTCCAATATCTTATACTTAGAATCATTATTAGTTTTGTTTTTTTTGTTTTTTTTCAAAAAAACATATTTGTTAGTATTGTCTTGTTTTTCTTTTTTTCATATAGTTTTCTTTGAGACTGTAAGCAACATGGTAGGACAGTTATTCCAAATATTGGGTTTTAAATAAATGGTTTACTCCTATACTATTCTGATTTACTGAATCATGAGAAATCCTTAGGGGGACAGAAGATGACAACTAGCAAGAAGGTAGGGAGGGAGAGTGTGTGAGAGAGTGAGAGAGCTAGAGGAATGTTTGGATGTGTGTGATGTGTGTGTATGAGCTAGAAAAAGTTAGATTCTGCAGGTCTTCCAAGGGGCTGACAACTGGGCAATCTTAGTTGGTGGAGCTGTGCTCCCACCGCAGACACTCCAGGATGGCCAGTGCAGACAGAGACCATGTCATCTTGAGAAACAGCTGCTTGAGACTAGGATCCTAGCCTCAGCACCACCCAGTCTTGTCTCAGATGGAAACCAGGACTCTGGAGCCACTGGGGACAGAGACCTGTGACCACAGCTGCAGACCCACAGATATCAAGAATCCACATATCCTGCCCACAGATTTCTGAGAGTCACATGGCCTATCCCTCTCTCCCCAGACTTGCATGGTAATTGATAGACCTGCCCCTCATACTGGCCGCAATGCCACTATAGGAATTTGAGCCTGGGAGCTTGCAGATACTGAGAATCTGTTTCCTCGCAATGGAATCCGGCGACCAAACTCAAAGCCCTCAGAGGGTAGCAGTGCCACCTGACTTTTATTCTGGGCAAGAGTATGCGAAGTCTGTTTTCCACAGTACAGAAGTGGACATCCGGCTAACACAGTGCTACTGTGCAACCCAGTCCCCCAAGCTGACCAGAATCCCAATTCTCCAGGCGGGAGGCAGCACTGAGCACCAGTGCTGTTTCTTGTCTTGTGGGCCTGGGGTCCATAACTCCCAATGCATTCACACTAAGAGCGAGTGACTCTAATTCTTAAGGCATGCACACACAGGAATTCTGATTCTCAGGATGAGGCCACACAAATCAACAGACTCTGTTACTTGATTCTTGTTGCAGGCAAAGGGGAACTCTGACTCCTGGCATGTGCTAGGGGACTCTGATTTTTGCACATACCAACATGGTCTCTGTTTCAGTGCAGTGCAGGCAGGGTCCCTGATTCTAGGTGAGCACACGAGGACATACTGAATGCAGGTATTGTGGACCATGGGCAAGCCTTGTTCCCTCCAACCCACAACATATGTGTTGGTGTCTGGGATCTTCAGTAACACTTGGTGGTGCAAAGCTCCCACTGCACGTGGCCCAGGCACATGCAACTCAACGTCTGAACCTTCTGGTGATAGTCATAATGGGGAGATAACACAATCCCCAGAGAAAAGAAAATGAGGAGTCACCCTAAAGGAAATTAATGAAATTGAAGCATGCAACATGACCGAAAAAGAATTCCCAACTAATGGTCCTACAATTCATACACCGGATGGATGAGAAAATCACCAACATATACAAGAATCAGGAAGAAATCAAAAGTGATATAGCTGCAATCTAAAACACCATGGAAGGCTTCAACAGTAGACTAGAAGAAATAGAGGACTGAATTAGTGAGTTGAAGATAAAGTAGAGAAACAAGCTCAATATGAACAGCAACTGAAGAAAAAAATTAAAGAGCAGGAGTAGAGGCTCAGAGAGCTTTGAGACAACACAAAACAAAGTAACATACATATAACAGAGCTGCCAGAAGCACAAGAAGAGCAGCAAAGATTAGAAAATCTATTTGAAGAAATAATGACAGAAAACTTCCAGGATATGAAGAAGAAAAAAGTTACACAACTACAGAGAGGCCCAAACAAGATGAATCCTAAAAGACCCACCCCAAAACATGCCATAATTACAATGATAAATGTTAACAACAAAGAGAGACAGAGAGTTACCTGCAAGGGATCCCCCATCAGATTATTAAATGATTTCTTGACAGAAACACATTAAGCTAGAAGGGAATGGAAGGAGATATACAAAATGTTAAGCAAAGGACTGAATTTAAGAATGGTCTATCCAGCAAGACTATCAATCAAAATTGAAGGGGAAATCAGGAGCTTCACAGACAAAAAAAGGAAAAGGGATTTATCACTACTAAGCCAGCAATTCAAGAAATGCTAAAGGGAATAATATAAAAAGAAAAAATAAAGAGGTAAGAAGGAACACAGGCACAAAAATAGAAATGACTACAAATAAGTACCTTTCAATAATAACTTTAAATCTTAATGGACTAAATGCTCCAATCAAAATACATTGAGTAGCTGAATGAATAAAAAAACACGACCCATATATATGCTGTCTACAAGAGACCCAGCTCAGAACAAGGGGCTCACACAGACTGAAAGTGAAGGGATAAAAAAGTATTTTTCAGGCAAACGGAAATGAAAAAAAAAAAGAAAAAGTTGGGGTAGCAATACTTATATCTGACAAAATAGACCTCAAAGTGAAGGTCATAACAATATCAGGAAGACCACTTTATAATACTAAAGGGATAAATACAAGAGTATATAACCCTGATAAACATATATGTATCCAATGCAAGAGCACCCAAATAAATAAAAAAGCTCTGGAAAGATATCAAGGGAGAAATCAACAATAATACAATTAGAGTATGGGACTTTAATGCACCACTAACATCATTGGATAAATCCTCTAGACATAAAGTCAGCAAAAACATCAATCCTAAATGACTCACTAGATCAGATGGATTTAATTGACATCTTCAGAACATTTCACCCCAAAGCCACTAATATACATTCTTCTCAAGTACACATGGGACATTTTAAAAAATAGACCACATATTGGGTCACAAAGCAAAGTCTTCTCAAATTCAAGAAGAATGAAATCATACTAAGTATCTTCTCAGGCCACAATGGCATAATATTATAAATAAACGACAATAAAAACAATCCAAAAAACTCAAAACACTTGGAAGCTGAATAGCATGCTATTATATAATGATTGGGTTACCAATGAGATCAAAGAAGAATTTAAAAACATCCTGGAAACTAATGACAATAAAAAAACAATTCAAAATCTGTGGGACACAATGAAGGCAGTCCTGAGAAGGAAGTTTATAATTCTACAGGCCTAACTCAAAAATCCAGAAAAATTGGTAGTGAATTATCTTAACTCTACAACTGAAAGAATTGCAAAGAGAGCAACAAGAAAAGCTCAGAGTGAGCAGAAGGAATGAGGTAATAAAGATCAGAGCAGAAATAAATAATATAGATACCAAAAAAACACCAAAAACACTCACAAAAAAAAAACAACAAACAAAAACAATACAAAATATCAATGAAATCAAGAGCTGGTTCTTTGAAAGGATAAACAAGATTGATGAAACCCTAGCCAGGCTCACCAAGAAGCAAAGAGAGTGTACCTAAATAAATAAAATTTAAAAAGAAAGAGGTGAAATAACAGACTCCACAGAAATACAAAGGATTGTTTAAAAATACTATGAACAACTCTACTCCAACAAAGTAGACAACCTGGAGGAAATGGACATATTTTGGAAAAATAAAACCTTCCAAAAATCAATCAGGAAGATTCTAAAAAACTTAAAAGGCCGATAACTATGGAAGAAAGTGAAGCAGTCATCAAAAAGCTCCCAAAAAACAAAGCCTGAGTCCAGATGGCTTCACAGGTGAGTTATACCAGACATTCAAGGAAGATATCAGACTAGTCCAAAAAATTCAAGAGGAAGGAATACTTCCAAGCTCATTCTTTGAAGCCAGCATCACCCCAATATCAAAACCAGATAAAGACAACACAATGAAAGATAATTATAGGCTAATATCCCTCATGAACATAGATGCCCAAATTCTCAGCAAAATTCCAGCAAATCAGATCCAGCAGTACATCAGAAAGATCATACACCATGACCAAGTAGGATTTATCTCTGGAATGCAAGGATGGTACATTATCTGCAATTCTAAAAACCTGATACATCACATAAACAAATTGACAGATAAAAATCACATAGTTGTTGGAAGCCGCCCATTGTCTTCACTAGCAGAGAGGTGTGGACAAGGAACCCAGAAGGCTGGCCAACCTTGAAGCTCTGAAAATTCAGAGCAAACTACCCACTCTTTAGTGGAGACAATTGTAGCTAAAGCAACTTACACCTTGTAGTCCTATGTAAATCTTTGCTTATGGGCTATCATGGAGCTATTACTGGAGTTGCTTGCCTAAAGGCTATGGGTGTATCCCTTAGTCTTAATAAAAGGAATAGCAAGGCCAAAGTGGGGTGGAGTCCTTCCCCTTGAGTTGGGCTCCCACTTGGCCCCCAGTATTCCCAAATTAATATTTTCTAGTCTCTTTCATTTGTTTGCGGCCTCCTACAGAGCCCAAACCCTGAACTTCAACCCTGAACCATGCGGGATGTCGGGGGGGGTGGGGGGGGACTCACAACTGGCAGCCTAACATGTAGTACTCTCAACTAGTGCCTTTGAAGTGGGACCTCTATAGAGGATGATACTTTTGCCTTGACCGAAGAAAGGAAGATTTCACCAAAAAGGTGGGGAAGATTAAGAATTCACCGAAAAGATGGGGAAAAGTTCACCATATAGGTGAGGGAAATTCACCACACACATAGCCCATGATCAGCTGCAGAAGTTGCAATCTATAAGTAGGGTGGGAATGTCTTTTTCAGCCAGGCTAATTGGGCAGAATTAGCTTATAAAGTAAACTTTATTATACACTTTTGGTTTGCATGCTTAAGGAATGTGGTTTCTTGTACAAATTAAAATCTTAATTTGTATTTGGAATCTAAAATCCATAACAAGAATTGAAACTCTATTGCTGAAACTGCCTCTGGTGCAGAGAAATTCAAAGGTGGAGGAGAAGGCAGGGCTATCTGCTCTCATGCAATGAAATTACCTAAAGTTTTGTTTAAAAATTATAGAAGAACCTGCAGGGAAATGCAAAATTTAGCCAAATTGGGTGCTAGTTATTACTTCAAAAAGCAAAAAAAGAAAGAAAAAATTTAAGATCTGTGTTATTAAGCATGAAAAGGTATGTGGACATATCTGTTCCTATGATTCCCCCATGTAACTAGGATGAGGGGAAAGGGTGACATATGGCAATCCAATATGGAAGGCCACTTTCCCAGTATGCTAGTTTAAGATATTCTCTCCATGAAAAGTTTTAAAAAATTTAGAAATATGTCTGGGATTTCTGTACTTATGGGTAGAGAATCCTGGCTTGAAATAAATGCATGCAACTGTCCAATTTTTGGACATATTAGATAGGATTTTAAGATGGAATCTCTCTACAAAAGCTACAGAAATGAAAAACCCAAGACTGGAATTTTTTCCTAAAAAAAAAAAAATGGCAAATTTGAACCAAAAGGAAAAGAAACAGTTCAAATTCCAGCAGCAGGATTGGCATTTCCATAATAAAGAGTAGTTTTGAAAATGCTAATGAAGGGTATTAAAAAGCTAACTTTTAAAGCCTTTAAGAAAATCAGTGAATTGTCTTACAAAAGAATTTATCCAAAGTAAATGCCTTAAGTAATTGTAATTGGATTTGAAACTCAAAAATTGTTGAAAAATAAAGATCAAGTAGCACAGGGAAAGACACTGGCTATGCCCTTTGTTAATGGAGGAAGAAGCTGGACGCCCTTCCTCCAGCAGACAGGTAGTCCAGTTCCCACCAGGAGCCATCTTTAAAGATTGTGACAATTTTTACATTTGAATACCTGAAGGCTTGCTACTCAATTTCCCCAGAGGAAAAACATGATCAGTTTAAATTCAGTTGATTAATTCCTTTGCAGAATCTATTTTGCCATCCAGAAATGTGGGTTATGGCCGCTTACAATTTTGGAAGTTTACTTCCTCATGAGAAAAACTTAGAGGACAGAATTGAAGCTATTGATTGATTATGTCGTGGATTTTGAAATTTATTCTTAGAAATGTAAAATGTTATTAATCTAGGAACTGCTAAATATTTGACTTGCCAACTCTAAAAGTTTTAAAGATTCAAATTAAATTAAATTGGGAGAAATTATATAGTTGTGGTAATTATATGCCTAAAGTATAGAAATTTAAAATGTGTTTTTTTCTGATAATTAGGGATTTAAAATATGTTACTCATTGATCTAATTAAATAAGGATTAATTCTGTGTTCTGAACCAAATTTTTATTATAAAGACCAGTTTTATTTTTTTTATTTTAATTAAATAAATATATATATATATATATATATATATATATATATATATTATTGATTTTTCACAGAGAGGAAGGGAGAGGGATAGAAAGTTAGAAACATCGATGAGAGAGACATCAATCAGCTACCTCCTGCACACCCTCTACTGGGGATGTGCCCACAACCAATGTACATGTCCTTGACCTGAATCAAACCTGGGACCTTTCAGTCCCTAGGCTGACACTCTATCCATTGAGCCAAACCAGTCTCCGCAAAAGATCAGTTTTAAATTTGATATCTTAATATAATTATAAAAGTAACAACTTTAAACCATATATAGATATTTGTTTGATGGTTTTTTGCACATGTTAAAATTTCAAGGCTTTATCCAAGAAATGATTCTTGGAGAACTCTAAGGGCCTGGAGTAATTCAAGAAGTTATTCTCTTTTCTTAAAGGAAATATTTTAAAATTAAAACAATATAATATACTTAAAATCACATGGAAAGCTTTATCAAATAAAAATTAATAATTATATTTTACTTATAAATGTTATAAAGATTTTGTCCTCTAAGAAGGGCAAATTATTTCTTAAAATCCAACAGTGGAATTTAAAAAACCAAAAGCTCATAGTTGCCTGCATTTTTAATTAGGATGAAGGTGGATCCACTTTTGTGCCTTGTGAATCAGACATAAACATTTACTAAGTTTGCTTTGCTTTTTTATTTAAAGGTACCTATTAAAATTACAAACAATTAATTTCTAATAAAGCCACCAGAAATAGCTTGTGATATTTCTTTTTGTCTGCAGTGTAGTTTTGGCTTTAACAGTTTATACAGTCACCATGAGGACTGCCTGCCTTGGCAGCTACAATGATTGCCACATGTCTTGCTGCTCCCAGCAGGGCTATCATCCTGAAACAGCAAAAGCCCACCCCTCCCTTTGAATTAGCCAATGTTTTTGTAAACAATTTGGTTAAGTCTTCTAAGAAAGTTACTGAGATCTCCCATGACCCCTCTGTATGTAGTAATTAATTAGTCAAAGAAGATACTCTAAAAAAAATTTTTTAGCTTAATAAAAAGGAGAAATTTGAAAATTTTGAATTCTCTTTCATTGGTATTTACAGTGTAAACTGAAGGTTGTTGTTAGAGTATTAAATCTGACAGTAAAATAGTAGTCAAGTTTACTGTTAGGAGATTTCTTTAGTTGGATGCACAAGCAAACATTAAACAATAGCCCTGTAGGTTGCTTTGTAAAAAGAAAGACAAAGATTCTTAAGTGAAAGTCTCTGTAGCCTGAAAGTTATTTTGGAAGGAAATAAAGAGGTTTCCTTCAAATTTTTCAAGAATTGTAATTAAAAGTCAATAAGTTTGGCCTTGTAAACTGAAGTAAATAATTTATGTTTTTGTCTTTCTGACAAAGCTAATGTAAAGTTACTCAAGACTAATTGAGGAAGTCTAATTAATGTCATTATTGTCCATAACTAAGGACAAGTGAAGTTAATAAATAAACTTTATTTCAAATTATTTAAATTGGCTAATTGAAATGAATGAATACTCAAAAATAAAATCTTAATTGTACTGGACAAAAAAACTGTTTCTGAAGTATTAAAAAATTTATTGATGATTCATCTCATAAAATTGCCAAATATACTATGAATCTGAAGCAGTCATATTTTTATGCAAAAAATTAAATTTATAGTTATTAATACTGTATTATAAAATTTCCAAAAGCCTCCTAATATTTAAATAAAAAAAGAGGAGATAGTGGAAAAACATGATAATAAAGTAATATCCTGTAAGAATAATATCCTGTAAGTAAATTACATCAAGAAAATTTTTACTTTGAAAATTAATTTTCACTTGTAATATTGATAGCAAGACACCCATGAAAACATAGTGTCAAAATAAGCTAAAGGAGAATTGTTTGGGTAAAAATGAAAAAGGATCCCAAGTCTAATATATAGAAAAGATTCCTTTATTAACCTTTGGTCGAGAATATATTCGTATATTTCCACAAAACTTCTCCAAGGCCATGTGGATTCCTGCAACAACAGATCCCAGAGAGGAAGTAACAGGACTACTCCAGCCACAGAAATAGCAGTGGCCCCCAAGAACAGAAGAGAAACAGTCCAGAAATGGAAGATGGTGAAGAGTCCTTATATGCTAGCAGTCAGCAGCTGTGCATCACTGTAGGTTGCCCAAGACCAAACCAGAGAAGGTCAGACCTGCATTTGCCACTATTTGTCCACCATCCAGAACTGAAATATCATTGCTGACATATACACAAAAAACTGTTGGCCTTGAAAGAAACTTACTACAAACTGATTCATTTACCTCTCAGCATAACCAAAATTGCTTATCACATTTTTGTTCTTACATATTTATTTCTAGTCAGTAGATGCAAAAATTTTTAAGGAAAAACAAAACGGGAGATGTTGGAAGCCACGCATTCATTGTCTTCATTAGCAGAGAGGCATGGACAAGTAACCCAGAAGGTTGGTCAACCTTGAAGCTCTGAAAGATCGGAGCCAACCACCCACTGTTTAGTTGAGACAATGTAGCTAAAGCATCTTCCACCTTTTAGTTTTATGTAAATCCTTGCTGATAGGCTCTCATGGAGCTATTACTGGAATTGCCTGCCTACAGGCTATGAGTGTATCCCATAGTCTTAATAAAAGGATAGCAAGGCCAGAGTGGGGTGGAGTCCTTCCCCTTGAGTTGGGCTCCTGTTCGGCCCCCAATATTTCCAAATTAATATTTTCTAGTCTCTTTCATGTGTGTGTAGCCTCCTCCCAAGCCCAAACCCTGAACCTGAACCCTGAACCACGCAGTACGTGAAAGGGGTTCACTACATATAGTCATATCAATTGACGCAGAAAAAGCATTTTACAAAATCCAACACCCTTTCTTGATAAAAACTCTCATAAAAATCAACAAATGACAAGTGCTGGAGAGGATGCAGAGAAAAAGGAACCCTCATGCACTGCTGGTAGGAATGCAGATGGGTGCAGCCACTGTGGAGAACAGTATGGAGTTTCCTCAAAAAACTAAAAATGGAACTCCCATTTGACCCAGTGATTCCATTTCTATGAATATATCCCAAGAAGCTAGAAACACCAATCAGAAAAGATATATGCACCCCTATGTTCATAGCAGCACAATTCACCATAGCTAAGATTTGGAAACAGGCTAAGTGCCCATTAGCAGATAAGTGGATTAAAAAACTCCAGTATATCTATATAATGGAATACTATGCTGCAATAAGAAGGAATTCTTACCATTTATAACAGCTTGGATGGAACTGGAGAGCATTATGTTAAGTGAAATAAGCCAATTGGAGAAAGATAGCTGTCACATGATCTCACTCATTTATGGAATATAATGAGCAACATAAACTTATGAACAAAAACAAATCCAGAGATAGAATCATCTTGCAGACTGTCAAACCTCAGAGAGAAGGTAAGGCGGGGAGTGGGAGAGATCAACCAATGGACTTGCATACATGCATATAAGCTTAGCCAATGGACACAGACAATGGAGGTGAGGGCATGAGTGGAGGAAGAGGGTTGGGGCTTAATAGGGAGGGGGAGGAGGACACATATGTAATACCTTAATCAATAAAGAAATTTTAAAAAATCTTTACAAAACACATGCATTCTTTACTATTTAAAATTACCTGTACAATCTAAGAATTTTTGTTAAGTTTCACTATCACTTTGCATTTTAGCTTGAGAATAAATGTGAAGTCCTGTTGTGTCATTCTCAATAACTAGTAATGCTTATAACATTTTCTATGTCATTATGTGATCATATTGGCACATAATTAAATACTAACATGAAAAAAGGTGAAAGTGACAGGTTTTTAAGACATCTTTACTGTCAGTACATTTGTATTTTATAACTGGAGGCCTAGTGCATGAAATTCTTGCATGGGGGTGGGTCCCTCAGCCCGGCCTGCACCCTTTTGCAATCCAGGACCCCTGGGAGGATATTTGACTGCTGGTTTCAACTGGCAGTTGGACATCCCTCTCACAATACAGGACCACTGGCTCCTAACCACTCACCTGCCTGCCTAATGGCCTCTAACTGCTTCTGCTTCAGCCCCAGACACCACAGCTCAATCTGGAATAACATCTGGAAGGTTGTTCAGCTATCTGGTCTAATTAGCATATTATGCTTTTATTATTATAGATTGTACTTAAAGGCCCAAAGCATGAAGATTCATGCAAGAATGGGCCTTCCTTCCCCTGGTTACCAGCACTGCCTTTCCTCCAGCCTGGAGCCCCTTTTCTGCCTTTTCTCTGGCCCAGAGCTGCCTTTCTGCCTTCCCACACTGCCCAGAGGCCCAGAGCAGTTGAGGCAGTGCGGAATACCTGCATCATCGCTATGGCGATGATACAAGTGTCCAACCCTCAGCTGCTAGGTGCCTCTGTATGCAAATTAACCTTCCATCTCTGTTGGGTTAATTTGCATACTCACTCCTGATTGGCTAGTGGGTGTCGCAAAGGTATTGGTAATTTGCGTATTTTTCTTTTATTAGTGTAGATAGGTAAAAAATTCCCAGTATGGGACATGAAAGCTTAAAGGCCCAATTTGTCATCTCTTTTTCTCAAAAGGAAAACAATGAACAAGTAGCTAGAATCATTCCAAACTTAATTATGTGGGTCTGGAAGTCTTAAAGGAAAAAGAAAGAGGAAGGACATGGTGATTCTTGCTTATAGCATGTGGTATGGAGGATGCTTAAGAAATCTGTTTCGATGGTTCTTGCCTTGTTAGCCACAAACATGTCTATATACACAGTTTGTTTTTCCATATTTTGTCTCCCTTTAACCTTTTTACCTGCAAAAAATAACTAAAATTCAGTTGTTTTTAGTGTAGGGGAAGATATTCTTTGTACAATGAAAAGATAAATTTAAAAATACCTCCCAAGATCTTCTACTTGTATATCTGATAAGAACTATTTGTTATCTTTGTTGATGGTAATCACTTTGTTTTTTAAAAATTCATTTTAAAATTAAAACTTCTTGTCCTGGCCTGTGCAGGTAAATGATTAGAGCATCAATCCTCTCACTGAATGGTCCTTGGTTTGGTTCTTAGTCAAATTCAAATACCTGGATTGCAGGTCCCATCCCTGTCCACCTGTGGAAGCAAGCAAGCAATGTCTCTCTCACATCCATATCTTTCTCTTTCTCTCTCTCCCTCCCTTCCTTCTTGTTTTCTTCCTTCTTTCATTTCCTTCCTTTCCACTCTCAAAAAAAAAAAAATCAATGGATTAAATATCCTCTGGTGAGGATTAGCAAACAAATAAATAAAATTAGTAGTTCTTTGTTATTTAAAAGAAAAATGAACAGTGAAGGAGAATGTAAGGAGAGAAGTGCAAGTTCTTTCCCTCTTACTGAATCCAAGCTCTGTTTTCAGCCCATTGATAGCATGTTTTCAGAAACTTTCCAGGTATCTTTATATAACTAGGATTATTCTATACATAACCTTTTGCTTTTAGGGCTTTTGTTAAATGTTTATTTCATATTATATCTTGTTTTGTTTTATTATCTATCTTGAAATCAATGATATTTTTATTTCATTTACTTAACTAAATAATTAAAAATCATAGAGGAATATGTGGAAATGATATAATACTTAGTTGATAGCTGATGCTTCTATCATTTTCTGAAACCTGAAAATTAATTTCAATATTAGATTAATTTGACAATAATATTGTTGTTTTATCAATATTAATTATTTTCTAAGCAGATTATTTGTCAGATTGAGAATTCCATGATGGTAGTACTGTATTGGTTTCTTAAGTCTTCCATATGTAACACATTTGTCTGCCAATAAGCATTCAAAAAAACTTATAAATGAATGAATAAATATCTGTTTCAGTAAAACTTGACTGATTCAAAAGCTAAATATTCTGAATTAGAGAACAGGAGGGGTTTTTACTATAGTTTTAAATATATGCTGTTTTATTGATTTCCCACATATAGAAATTGGAGGTAGCCTCTTTTTAAGTAAAGATTCAGTATGATGTACTTTAATAAATAGATCAATTTATACTGATACTTGCCATAGTGGTTTAAGTGAGTTTATTTTTTTAAGTAGGTTGAGCAGCAGTCCCCCTTCTGCTCTGGTATCAGAAGAAGCAGACACCCTTTTCATAGAGGGTGCAGTCAATGGTCAACCTCAACATAGTCTAAAGTATGTCATCTCAAATGCCCTATTAGAAGGTCTCAAATTGATACAGCTCTTTTGGGACATATACTTTTTCTCTAATGAAAAATACTTGACAATACCCCCTTTGATTGTGTGAATAACATTCCATGAGAATCTTTGACTTTAAAAAATATGGAAGAAGTAATTTTTAATATAGATATATTTTAAACCAGAAGTTGGAAAACTATGGCTCATGGGCCAAATCCCACCCAACAGCCTATTTTTGTAAATAAAGTTTTATTATAGCACAGCCACACCCAGTTGTTTACAAAGTATCTGCAGCTGCTTTCACAATGGAGACCTGGGCCTACAAAGTTTAACATTCACTGTCTGGTCCTTTAAGAAAACATTTTCTATCTTCAGCTTTGGAATAGTTAGATCCATAAAAAAAACAAAAAACAACTTTCAATTGAGCTTAACTTGAGTTTCTCCCAAGCTAGCATTATAGTCTTACAGAAAGATTTTCAATAAATATTAAAGTACAAGAGAGTCAAGAGTTATCCCATTCATAGACAGAATTCCTGAGCATTTTGCTTTGCCTGTTGTGCTTATTGAAGTCTGAGGTGTGGAAATAGATAAAGTAGGAACTGACCAACGACCTGTAGCAGAGAGTTCAGCACAAGCTGCTCTAGCTCCTCAGTTTGACTTCTCTCCATTCCAGTCCTCTGTGGTTTTCTTTTTAAGGTACTTGTTTTGTTAAAGGAAGTTTATAATACTGCTAAAGATAATCTGGATCATCTGCTATTGGCACAGAATTAACATTCAGAAATCATTGGCCTGGGGAAAAATCCATTTATCAAGGGATTTGGTCACTATTCCCCTCGGTCAGCCATCTATCTTACCATTCTTTCAAACAAGGCAGGAGGATGTTTATGCTTTAGGTTTGCTTTTTATAAAATGGAGGTACGTCAGTAATATTGACTATCCTCCTAAATAATAAAGAGGTAACATGCGAATTGACCATCACTCTAACACAAAGATGGCTGCCCCTATTTGGACAGAAGATGGCTGACACAAGATGGCAAGCAGGGGAGGATAGTTGTGGGTGATCAGGCCAGCACTGGAGGGCAGTTAGAGGTGATCAGGCCAGCAGGGAAGAGCATTAGGGGGCAGTTGGGCTAGCAGGGAAGCAGTTAAGCATCGATCAGGCTGGCAGGGTAGTGGTTAGGGAGTGATTATACTGGCAAGCAGAAGCAGTAAGGGGCAATTAGGAACACAGTTGATCAGTTGGGAACCAGCTATCCTGGATTGTGAGAGGGGTGTCCGACTGTTATTTAGGCCCAATCCCTAAATGGGCAGTCAGACATACCTTGAGGGGTCCCAGATTGGAGAGGGTGCAGGCTGGGCTAAGGGACACATACTTCCTCCCCCATGCATGAATTTCATGCACCAGGTCTCTAGTGAATTAATAACAAATGATAGGTAAAATTCTAGAATGATATCTCCATAAAATACATGAATATGTATGCATCATAGGTTCTGTGAATAACTGCTGCTATAAATTATATAGTATTCATAGTTATTAACAAGGTACTTTTATTCATAAGCACTAAACTTTAAAATAAAAAATGTACTATTTTTTTAATTCAAAGAGTAGTTGCTTTATGAATAAATTGTACAAACTGTACATGTATCTGAGAAATGTTTCCTCATGTGGTTTTTTAAATTTCATATTATCTGACTCACTTATTTACATATTTCTGTACATATGTCAAGACAGTTCTCAATTTGTCAAAAGTGTGCCTTACATATGTCAAAAGTATAAGTAAATCTATATTTCTTATATTTCTTATAGATTTACTTACATATTCCCCATTTAGTAAATAAAGTCTATGTTTGTTGTCTAGAAATATTACATTTCTGTAAGGAAAATGTTATATACAAAATGCTTTTGTTGCTAAGTTTCTTTGAAAGATTGTCAAAGCTGTACTGGCATAAAGCTGTTAACTGTATAAATTGAACTCTGGGAAAATATTGAGAAAAATTTAAATTACTTTTAAGTAGCTTGTAAATCAGAATAGTAGAGTTTCTTTTCAAATATATTGTTTATCAGTAATAAAATCCCATAAATTTAAAATCATTATGCAAAACTAGGATATGAAAAGCAAGCCTATTGCTAACAGTGATTTCTAATTCTGATTTTTTTATTAGTTTAGAAGATAATATAACAGGAATACCTACTATTGATCACCTAGACTAGTGGTTCTCAATCTTTTTAATGCTGCAACCCTTTAATACAGTTCCTCATGTTGTGGTGACCCCCAATCATAAAATTATTTTCGTTGCTACTTCATAACTGTAATTTTGCTACTGTTAATGAATCATAATGTAAATATCTGTGTTTTTCAATGGTCTTAGGCTCTAAAGCAGACCCACAGGTTGAGAACCACTGCTGTAGAGGCTAAGGCCATTGGAAAACACAGATATTTACATTACAATTCATAACAGCAGCAAAATTACAGTTATGAAGTAGCAACGAAAATAATTTTATGGTTGGGGGTCACCACAACATGAGGAACTGTATTAAAGGGTCACAGCATTAGAAAGGTTGAAGAACCAATGACCAAGACAATTAAACTCCTTTGCTAATTATATTGTACTAGTGTCCCGGTGCATAAAATTTATGCATGGAGGGCAGGGGGGTGGGTGTCCTTCAGGCCAGCCTGCTCCCTCTCCAATCTGGGACCCCTTGAGAGATGTCCGACTGCCTGTTCTGGCCCGATCCTACTGGACAGGCAGTAGGACATTTCTCTCACAATCCAGTACTGCTGGCTCCCAACTGCTTACCTGCCTGCCTTCCTGATTGCCCCTAACCACTTCTGCCTGCCAGCATGATCACCCCCTAACCATTCCCCTGCCAGTCTGATTGATGCCTAACTGCCTCCCCTGCAGGTCTGGTTACTCCTAACTGCCTTCCCCTGCATGCCTGGGTCCCACCCCCAACTGCCCTTCCCTGCAGGCCTTGTTACCTGAATTTCCCTCCTCTGCCAGCCTGGTCATCCCTAACTGCCCTCCCTTGCAGGCTTGATCACCCCCAACTGCCCTCCCTTGCAGGCCTGGCCCTTCCCAACTATCCTCCCATGCAGGCCTGGTTCCTGCCAACTGCCCTCCATTGCTGGCCATATTGTGGTGGCCATCTTGTGTCCACATGGGGGACATTTTGACCACATGGGGGCAGTCATCTTGTGTGTTGGAGTGATGGTCAATCTGCATATTATTTTTTTGTTAGATAGGATAGAGGCCTGGTACATGGATGGGGCCAACTAGCTTGTCCTGAAGGGTATCCTGGATCAGAGTGGGTGTTCCCTTGGGACATGGGGTGGTTTGCAGGCCCCCTGGTAACCGAAGCAGAGGCCCTGGTATCTGGGATTTATTTATCTTCTACAATTAAAACTTTATAGCCTAGAGCAGAGCCAAGCCTTCTGCTGCGGAGCCATTGAAACTTTGTTGCCTTAAGTGGAGGCCTGGGCACTTGGCTTCCTCCATCGACAGGGGCAATCCAAGCCTCCCTCCTTCTCTGTAGCTGTAGCCATCTTTGTTGGGTTAATTTGCATACTCACTCTGATTGGATGGTGGCAGTGGCTGGAGGGTGTAGTGGAAGTACAGTCAATTTGCATATTACTTTTTATTAGATAGGATTCTTATATCAGTAATCTACTTTGGCATGTCACAGATACAAGTTTCCTAACCTTTAAAAAGCTATAAGTAACATCAATATATTGTAAAGAAAATAATACTACATTTAAAAAATATTTTGTCTGATCATTAAGAATGTACAAAAAAAGAGAGATCCCATCTTTAAGTTTCAGCTGATCCTATCTAATAAAGAGGGTATATGCTAACTGACCCTCATATAGTTGCAAAGATGGAGACACCCACAACCAATAAGGAGGGAATATGCTAATTGCCATGCTTCAAATATGGTGGCTCCCACAGCCACAAGATGGCGGTGCCCAGCTCCCTGAGCCCTGCTGGGGCAGCAGGCACACAGCAAGTCTGGGCATGCCCCCAGATGGGCCCAGCTGCTTTACGCATCTGCCTCTGGAGTTCCCCAGTCCCTTCAGCCCCCCAGCCACCTAGGTTTGGCCTGAGTGCAGGCAAGCTTCAGATGGCAGCTGCCCAGCCACCCAGAGCTGCCTGAGGCTCAGGTAACCAGGGCTGGCTGAGGCTTGCGCTGCCAGCAGTGGTAATAGCAGAGGTGTGATGGAGTGTCACCTTCCCCTGATCACCAGGTCACCTCCTGCTCCTGAGTGCTTCTGGACTGTGAGAGGGGGCAGGCCAAGCTGAAGGATCACCCCCTCTCCAGTGCATGAGGTTTCATGTACCCAGCCTCTAGTAGGAAAATTTAAAAAATAAACTTGACTTAATTTTCTCACTTTGATGAAATACCACATAACAGTGAGCTTTTTTTAAAATTTATAATGTGACTTTGTCATTTTCAAAATGAGTGCAGAATACATCTTAGGTTCCTATAGATAGAGAGTGGAGAAGGTTTCTGAGAATCTTCCCAATGTCTGTATCTTGAGGAGAATGCCTATACTAAGGGTCTACTTGGTGAAAGTTCTCCACTACCTGGTGTTGCAGGTGGGGCACCAGTGTTTGCTGGTTCACAATAGTGGGGCCAGTTTACTTTGACTGTCACATGGATGCCACTGGTATTGGAGAAGAAGGCCAATTTAAGAGTTCCAATGTTTTTATGAGGATACTTTTCTTTGTTGATTTATCTTAACGTGTAAGTAATTAGGTAAGTATGGGCAATATAGTGGCTACTACTTCCAGAATCAACTGAAGAAGTAAAGTTTGGCTAAGTGAGCCTACTCATTTTCCTTAGTGTACTAGCAGTGAGTCACATGCCATGATTCTGAGTAAGAAATCACAGGTATGCTAGCAGTATTTTTTCTTCTCCTCCACTTCCCCTATTTCCCTCCTGCTCCCTCTCTCCCTGTCCTCCTCTTGCCCCCCCTCCCCGATCCAGTCCCCCACTCTCTTTCTCCTCCTCCTCCTCATCCTTGTCCTCTTCCTAGTCCTCTTTTTTCTTCTCCTCCTGTGTTTGAGAATGGAACATTTACATAGTTCTGGATAAAGTATTATCTCATTGCAGGTTTTTTTTTTTTTATTCCTCTTCAGTCTTTGACTCCTAAATGATGTTTCTTCCATATGTGATATGTAACTATACTACCTTCTCTGTGACCATGGAGCCTTATAAAGAGACCTCATCACCGTCTTTTTCCATTAGGAGCTCTTCAGTTGCTGTACTCCCTGTTTTCTTTTGAAATCTAAGAAGGCCTAATGAATACCAATAAGAGGCTGATGCATGTATGTGTTTATTTTGTATTTCTTCCTTAGTATTTTCTACCTGAGGGAATAATAGTAGTTTGGCTATTATTATTATCAACATTATCATCATCATCATTATGACAATAGTGAAAAATACACCCATGCAGTTTTTTTGTTGTATTTGAAATAGATATTTAATATTCTAAAGGTGCTTTTATTATTTTGTTGTTGTTGTTAATCCTCACCTGAGAATATTTTTTTATTGATTTTTAGGGATAGTGGAAGAGAGAGGGAAAAACAGAGAGAAACATGGATGTGAGAGGAACACATTGACTGGTTGCCTCCTTCATGAGCCCTGACCAGGGCCCTGGCCTGGGAAGAACCTGCAACCAAAGTGCATGCTCTTGGCCAGAATTGAACCTGGGGCTCTTTGATCTGCAAGCCAACATTCTACCCCCTGAACCAAACCAGGGCTCTAAAGATATTTTTAGAGGCATTTGACTAACTTGTTTCACTTATACACTTCTTTATGTGTATATAAAAATATATATTTATATACTACTTTATTTTTCTAATTTTTTAAAAGGCATATTTTAAAAAATATATATTTTATATACTTTATTTGAAAGAGCTTTGAAGGAATAGACAGCATCTACCTGTATGTTTTTTTCCCTAAGTAACCTCAGAATTTATAAGATAGAAATGAATTTAAAGATCTTTATATCCCACTTATTTCATCAATGAAGAAATGATGCAATTGAGTTGCCCAAGGTCACAAAACTAACAGTTGTCCACACTGAGACTAGAAGTAATTCTGTGGAAGGGGAGAATGACATTAATATTTGTATTTGTAGAAATAGCAACTGGACTAACTAAACCCCCTTGAGGCAGCACAGGTTATTCATAACATAAAATGAAGCAGATGGAAAAGTTGGAAATATGTCTCAATTGTTCTTATCTTTTCTAAAATACATTACTTAGTTTGAAGACCATATTTTCAGATGTTTAACAGAAATAGTTATAATAAACAGTTTTATAATATTAAAATGTAAATATGGTATGAAACAACTTCTCTTGTTTATGACCAAGAAGTTGACAATGAAGAGAAATAGAAGTAATAAAAAATACATTGAAAATAATGTGACAATAAGAAGTTATAAAGTACTTTACATGCACCCATAATTAACAGTTTGACTGCTGCAAATGGATGGTGTGCTGCTGTTGTTTAAAAATTGAGCTATATTAGATAACACAGCACTTTCTCTAAATATGGGCTTCATACAAAAATCATATATATCAGTCTAAATACAGTATTCACCTGGCTGAGAGACTCTGACATCTTATAGTTCATGAACTTAGGGTTTTGAGTTTTAGACTTAAACTTTTTTTTCTAGCTGCCAATTGTTTTACTTCTTAAAATGTTTAAATTTATTTATTTATTTATTATTTTTGATCCTTACCCAAAGACTGAGAATATTTTTTCCATTGATTTTTTTTATTTTATTTTTTTTTTATTTTTTTTTTTATTAATTTTTTATACATGTTTCCCCATGCCCCCCCTCCCTCCCAGGCATACCCCAACCCCCCCAGTGTCTGTGTTCATTGGTTATGCTTATATGCATGCATACAAGTCCCTTGATTGATCTCC
>PVJN01028075.1:0-27536 GCA_004026805.1 Lasiurus borealis | reverse complement strand
TATGGGCCTGGCATTATGATTTTAAAAAGACCCCATTCACAAGCTAACAACTGATTCATATCAGTAAAGCTAGGAGCCCAAACCCCAAGAGATACTGTGAAAGGTTGCCTCTTTTTGTCAAAAGTTTCAATAAATAAAAAAAAATCATCAGTCTCATAGACCTGGAACTTAAAGGGGCCATTCAGGATAAATTTCTCTATATGCAGCACTTCCCTTACAACATAATTCCTTCTGGCACTTATGGGATGGGGAATTGCAATCATATAGCATATCAATTATTACTATACATTCTCATGTAGAAGCAACAAAGGGACATCGAATTAGCCCAAAGGGCCCTACCAATAAGGCCATCCTCATATTCTTCTGCATGCAATGAGTCTTTTTATTCAGGCTGTTTTTAATATTTTTCTATTACTGGTTTTGAGCAATTTGATTATAATATTCTGTGGTGTAATTTTCTTTGTATTTCTTTAACAGAAGTTTTTTAGCTTCTTGGATCCATGAGTCATGAGGTTGTTTGTACTCTCTGGCTAGTGTAGTGGTTCTCAACCTTGAATACAGTTCCTCCTGTTGTGATGACCCCAACCATAAAATTATTTTTGTTTCTATTTCACAACTGTAATTTTGCTACTGTTATGAATCGTAATGTAAATATCTGTGTTTTCCAATGGTCTCAGGCAACCCTGCTAGCAGTTCTCAACCTAAGGATTGCAAACCACAGGTTGAGAACCCCTGCTGTAGATATATCTGTAAACACAGATATTTACAGTATGATTCATTAACAGTAGCAAATTTACAATTATGAAGTAGCAACAAAAAATAATTTTATGGTTGGGGGTCGCCACAACATGAGGAATTGTATTAAAGGGTCGCAGCCTTAGAAAGGTTGAGAACCACTGGAGTGTACCCGGCCTAGTGTGGATGCTTGAAAACATTGCTTCTAATTGATATAGGTGATTCTTCCCCAGATTTAAGTACTTTTCTTAAAATATATTTTTATTGATTTCAGAGGGAAAGAGAGATAGAAACATCAATGATGAGAGAGAATCCTTGATGAGCTACCTCTTGCACACTTCACACTGGGAATAAAGCCCACAACATAGGCACATGCCCTGGCCAGGAATTGAGCCATGATCTTCTGGTTCATAGTTTGACACTCAACCACTGAGCCATGCCAGCTGGGCTTAAGTACTTTCTTTGCATTAATACTCTGATCATTGCTCTCATGTATAACATAGAAGATTCTCTCTGTGTGCACCAATATCCTCTACATTATTCTATCCTGAATTCTAGCTGCCTTGTCCTATCCAGATTCTCAGCTCCATCTTCTCTACTTAAGGTGTCCACTAGGCTCTAACTGTTTTTTCTTCCCTGCGTCTGTATCCAGGAATTACCTCAGTGCAGTAATTTTGGGGGAGTACAGCGTTCACCTTGTTTGCTTACTATGTCTTTAAGATCACTGATTTTCCTTTACTACCAGGCAAGTAGTGAGTGCCTATAGGTTCACAACCAAAATCCTTTTACACTTTAGGACCCTGCCAATTGTCATATTCATAATCCAAGACTGCTGAAATCTTTGCTCAGCTTCTTATTTTACCAGTGTGTTGTTGGGTTAATTCCAGTTAGCTTAGTGTTAGGCTGAGCTGCTTTACTGAAATGTGATATGTATCTCCGTGCCACTGACCCCAGGTGAAGACACACCATTTACTGATTAATTTTATGTTTTGTACCCATGGAACTAAAGAAATATTGGGTGGTTTGTATAAGTTTGTCAGTATTTTTATGGATAACAGTGAGATTGATGATTTGCACCTGTCCTCAGTGAGAACTCCGTAGGACCCTGCCATTGAAAGCTCGTTACACAGCAAGAGTATGCCTTCTAGACCAGCAGGGTATTAGAAATTCCTGATGTGACTCTATTTTGGGTTCCCTGATTCAGAGTTGTTCCGTCAGTATCAGTAGTTCTACATACAAGAGAGAAAACTATTCCAGCATGGTTCATAAAATAGGAGGATTGGAATCTGCACCTGGGTTCTTCTGCCCTTTTGTGAAGGCAGCCATTGGCCATTTTGTATACTCTTTCTATATTGTACATTTTTCTGCATTAACTATATATAAGCATTTTCCATCTGAGCCTCATGAGTTTTTTGTTTTGGGGGGTTTCTTTAGCATAAATCTCATTTTCTGGAAGGTTCGCACTATTAGCACTGCTTTATGATTTGGAAAGAGCCTTGAGAGGGAATAACTCAGCATTTTTAGAATGCCTTGCCTAAGACAATTCTCTCGTCAAATCTCAGTCTCCATGGAAACACAAAGCCTGTTATTTCATATTTTCCGCTTATAAAGAGAATGACTATGATGCTCATAGAGAGCAACTGCTTGTTGCTCTTTTAAGCTTCTTCTATAGTTTCTTTACCCCATGAATCAACAAATAAATCATATTTAAAAAAATAAAAAGAGGTGAATGTGCAGTTCTCATTTGTATGCCACTCTTTTCTCGCTTATTTTGAATCTTCAACCTGCCTATCCTAGTTCTTCCATTACTTTTAACGGCTGTTTCATATATTTTTCTAGCTGTGAGGTTTTTCATAGTGTAAACTTGTATTATATAGTATACACTGTAATTACTAAAACTGAACATATGAGGTAGGTGTTAACATCTTATATATTGGACTGAAGTTACCAATGCTGCCACTCTATGCAAATATAAATCTCTAAATTTGCACTGCCTACTGTGGAGCCACTAGCCCATGTGGGAATTTGAATTTTAATTATTTAAAATTAAAATGAACTACAAATGTTATTTTAAGTTTCCTAGTCACAGATGACTATTGGTTACTTTATTGGATAGGGTGGGTTTAAAATTCTTCCATCTTTTTTAAAATATATTTTTATTGATTTCAGAGAGGAAGGGAGAGGGAGAGAGAAGCATCTATGAGAGAGAATCATTCATTGGCTGCCTTCTTCATGCCCTCCCCACCCCCACTGGAGATCGAGCCCACAACCTGCACATGTGCCCTAGACTGGAATTGAACCTGGGATTCTTCAGTCCACAGGCTGATGCTCTATCCACTGAGCCAAACTAGGGTTCTTCCATCTTGACAGAAAATCCTACTTGACAGTTCTGGGAAAGCCATATAAGACTTGCCAAGATAATGGCATCAAATCTTTTTTCCAATTTTGTCAATCACAAGCAAGGTTAACCATTCATTCAGAGGTAAAATAGTGGTAGAAAGAGAATCTTTTGGGGAGGAGAAGAGGGCATCAGAATACTGTGAGTACTCTATTCCAGTCCCACTATTTTTAAGATATATATATTTGAAGAAATAATGACAGAAAACTTCCCCTACCCTGTGAAAGAAGTAGACTTACAAGTCCAGGAAGTGCACAGAACCCCAAACAAAAGGAATCCAAAGAGGAACACACCAGGATACATCATAATTAAATAGCCAAGAGCAAAAGACAAAGAGAAAATATTAAAACAGCAAGAGAAAAGCAGTTAGTTACCTACAAGAGAGCACCCTATGATTCTCTGATTTCTTAACAGAAACTGTGCAAGCCAGAAAGGAGTGGCAAGAAATATTCAAAGTGATGTATAACAAGAACCTACAACCAAGATTACTCTACCCAGCAAAACTATCATTCAGAATTGAAGGGCAGATAAAGAGCTTCACAGATAAGAAAAAACTAAAGGAGTTCATAACAAACAGTATTATATAAAATGCTGAAAGGTATTCTTTAAGAAGAGGAAGAAGAAAAAAAGGTAAAGATAAAATTATGAACAATAAATTCATATCTATCAACAAGTCAATCTAAAAATCAAGAGAATAAAAAATCTGGTGAACAGAATGAACTGATGAATATAATAGAATCGGGGACATAGAAGGGGAATGGACTGACAATTCTCAGGGGAAGGGGTATAGAAGGTGCAGGAAGAGACTGGACAAAAATCGTACACCTATGGATGAGGACAGTGGGAGGATAAGGACAGAGGGTGGAGGGTAACTATGGAGGAAAAAAATGAACAATTGTAATAATCTGAAAAATAAATATTTATTTAAAAAAAAAGAAATAAGTCAGCCAGAGAAAGACATATGTGTAATCTAAGTAACAAAATAAACTGGTGAATAGCATGGATCCAGAGACATGGGAGCACAAACAGAGTGTGGAATCTCTGAGGGAAAGCAGGAGGGTAGGTGGGTGGGAGGTAATCAACCAAAGAACTTGTATACTAGAATGCATGGCCCATGGACACAGACAATAGGGTGGTGAAGGCCTAAGGCGGGGTGTGAGGACTGCCTGGAGGAGGTCAATGATGGGAAAAGGGGGGACATATTTAATTCTTTCAACAATAAAGATTTAAAAACAAACAAACAGAGAGATCATAGAATACCTACATTCCAGATTCCCTCATGAATAATCTTTAATAATTAAAAAAAAAACACCTCTTTGGTACATTTACACAAAGGAATAGTACTCTGCTGTAGAAAGAAATAAAATTTTACCCATTGCAACAGCATGGATGGACCTGGAGAGCATTATGCTAAGTGAAATAAGCCAGTCAGAGTAAGAGAAGTAATATATGGTATCATTCATATTGAAATTTAATGAACAAACTGAACTACCAAGCAAAATAGAGACAGACTCATAGATAGAGAGCAGGCAGACAGTTCTGGAGTGATTGGTGTGGAGAGGGGTATAGAGGGATTGAGAAAAAGAGAGAGAGAGAGAGAACTCATGGACATGGACAACAGTGTGGTGATTGCTGGGGTAGAGGGGGATGGGTAGAGGCAGTAGAAGGCAGAGAGGAGATACAAGATGATGAAATAAATAACATAAATGAAAAAATAATGTAATATTATTACCTCCATTAAACATAAATAGTATGTTTTCAATTTGAGGCATAAAGTCATCTTTACTACCAAAACAGAACAAGGAGTTTTTGTCCTTTTCTACTCCTCCTTCTCTATTTCTTCTTTTTCATCTTTGGTGTTAGTATTTTTTCTCTTCCTTTTAATTTTTAAAAAATTTTTTAATTAATTAAATTTATTGGGGTGACATTGGTTAATAGTATTATATGGATTTCAAGTGTACATTTTCATGATACATGATCCATACATTGCATTGTGTGCCCACCACCCAAAGTCAGATCATCTCTCACCATGTATTTGACTTCCTTTACCCTTCACTACTCTCCCTCCTTCCCTCTGATAACCAAGTTGTCTATGTTTATGAGTTTCAGTTTTAATATGTTCTGGTTTTTTAACTGATTTCAAGGAGAGGGAGAGATAGAAACATCCATGATGAGACAGAATCATTGATCAGCTGCCTCCTACACACCTCTACTAGGGATCATGCCCAAAACCCAGGCATGTGCCCTGACCAGTAATCAAATTGTGACATCCTGATTCATGGGTCGATACTCAACCACTGAACCATACAGACTGGGCTATGAGTTTCAGTTGTATATTCTATACTAGAGGCCCAGTGCACAAATTCATGCACCAGTGGGGTTCCTTGACCTGGCCTGCAAGATTGGACCAAAACTGCTCTTCAACATCCCCTGAGGGGTCCAGAATGTGAAAGGTCATGGGCCAGGCTGAAGTACCCCACAGGTGCACGATTGGAATCGGGGAGAGATTGTGGGAGGGCTCCAGGGCATGGCTGGCCCATGTTGGTCGGTTCCAATTGGCCAGACCTCAGCCTCAAGTTAACCTATCAATCAGATCATCTGCCCCCTGATGGTCAGTGCATGTCATAGCAACTGGTTGACTGGTTGACTGTCTACCCCTGGTAGTTAGTGCATGTTATAGAGAGTGGCCTTAGTATACCAGTAGCATAGTAAGCTTTGATTGGTTGAATGACTAACCACCAACAGGACACTTAGCATATTAGGCTTTTATTATATAGGATTATATAGGATATGAGTGAAATTATATTTTTAGCTTTTTCTGACTGACTTATTTCTCTTAGCATAACAGTGTCAAGGTCCACTCATGTTACAAATGGATGTATTTCATCTTTTCTTATGGCTGAGAAGTATTCTGTTGTACATATGTACCATATCTTTCCTATCCAATCTTCTATTGAAGTGCACTTCAGTTGTTTCCATGTTTTGGCCATCACAAATAATGCTGCAATAAAATGAACATATCTCTACTAATAAAAGGCTAATATGTTAATTAGACCAGGAAACCTTCCAGACAAAGCCATGGTGGTGGGGCTGAGGCAGAGGCAGTTAGGGGCAAGCAGGTGGGCAGAGTGGGGCAGTTGGGGCGATCATACTAGCAGGGGGGGGGCAATTGGGGGTGATTATGCCAACAAGGGGGGCAGTTGAGGGTGATCATGCCAGCAGGGGAGGTAGTTGGGGGCAAGCAGGCCTTCAGGGGGGCAGTTGGGAGCAATCAGGCCAGCAGGCAGAGTGGTTAAGGGTGATCAGGCAGGCAGGTAGTAAGCGGTTAGGAGTTAGAGGTCCCAAATTGTGAGAGGGATGTCTGACATCCCCTGAGGGGTCCCAGATTGGAGACAGTGCCATGGATTTTTGGACACATTAATTTAATTTTTATTTTTTATTTGAGAGAGAGATCGATCAATTTATTCTACTAATGTATGCATTCATTAGTTGCTTCTTGTATGTGTCCTGACCAGAGATCCATCCCATAATCTTATATATCCTGACAATGATTCTAACTAACTGAACTACCAAGCCAGGGCCTGTACATTCATTATGTATCATGCAACTTTATTTATTGTTTGGCGGAGTCTTTAGGGTTTTCTATGTACAAAATCATGTCATCTACAGAGAGTGACACTCTTTTTCTCCTTCCTTTTATTAGGTTGGCTTTGTTTTGTGCTGTGTGGTACCTATCCAAGATGGTTCCTAAACAACATTCAGCTATTCATATTAGATTTCATATTTATTTGTACAATAAAGTATTGTACCAGTGAATTGTTTTTGGAGGGGAGTCACCAGATTATTTAATAAGGGTTTGGGGGCGCGGGGATTGGGGGAGGGGGTGGTTAAATGTATTCTCATCCATTGGCACCTTGGAGATTATCTAAAAGCCTCCTAGGTCTTGGGGGGCAAAGCGAAGACAGGCATGGACTCGAAGTGACTTCTAAACTGAAATTCCGCCTGCATGTGGCGCCACCTGGGAGCCTGGGGTGCAGAAACGCAGGAGGGGGGTCCACCAGGTGCTGGTGGGGTTGGTCGTTGTTCGGATTCCCCATTTTGCCTAAGACTGGCCTTGCTTGCTCCTGCGGATGTCATGGTCGCGGGCCACCTCGGACCTGATGACCTCCCTCAGCCGGGGGCCCGCAGGCGGGAAGGGCAGGGGGTGCGGAGGGAGGCCCGGCTGCTCCTTCTTCTCCAAATCCCCGCGGGGCCGGGCTCCCCTGGAGCTCATCACCTGCACAACCAGCGCTTTTCAAACCGGCCCAAAGGTCGCCCAGGCCGGGCTGGTTTGTAGGGTTTTCTTTCCGTATTATTTCCCTTCATGTCCTCCACAGTTAGTGATTTTCTGCTGAAAAATAGCTGAGAAAAAGCAACTGTTACATTTCAGTTCCCATCACCAGGGTTTCCTCCTGAATGTGGCCCTGGGAGCAGCTTCAGACGGGCCCCCTGACTCCCCTGTGACACAGCGGGTGGGCGGAAAGGGCAGAGCCAGGGCGCCCTCTGCTGGCCACACGCCGCTGGGGTCATGGACTCCCTGGGACATGGCCTGCATCCTGTGCCTAGGAAGTCCCTGGGTGGGAATCCTCCTAGAGCGAGAAGGTATACCTGGAAAAGAGAACTGGTAGCCGCCTGCAAGTGCAGTGCTCAGAATCGTTTTTTTAATTTATCAAACTATATTATTACTGTAAGTTTTTATTTTTATGCAACTGTTCTCATGATTCATGTTCATTCTTCAGTATACATATTTGTTATGCCACTGTTGTACGGTTTTGTCAATTACTTTTAGGGAAAAAAAAACATTTTAGTCTAATAATTAAAAATTAAAAATAAATGAATCACATTAGTTATGCCAAGAGCAATTATCCCCAAGTGAATGCTATAGAGTCTTTTTAAAAATATGTTTTTTATTTATTTCAGAGAGGAAGGGAGAGGGAGAGAGAGAGAGAAACATCAGTGATAAGAAGGAATCATTGATTGGCCACTTCCTGCATGCCCCACCCTGGGGATCCAGCCTGCAACCCTGGCCTGTGCCCTTGGCAGGACTTGAACCTGGGAACTTTCACTAAGCAGGTCGATCGTCTATCCACTGAGCCAAACCAGCAGGGCTAGATAGTCTCTATGTATATATTACCTATTCTCTCAAACAGAATATCAATAATGCCTTAAATATTTTTTTTCATTGATTCTCTATCTTTGTCTGCCATTTTAAAACCCTTATTTGCATATCTGCTGTGGTTTAGATGTTTGTATCCTCCCCAAATTCCTATGTTGACATTTTAATGCTGAATACCATAGAATTAGGAGGTGGCTTCTTTGTAGGCCATGAGAATCTGGCTGTCATGAATGGAATTAATTTTCTCATGAAAGAAACCTCAGGCGATCCCTTTCCCACAGGGAAGAAGGTTCAAGCTGGGGACCACGAAGAGGGTCCTCACCAGAGGCACATGCTGGTGCCTTCGTCTTGGACTTCACCTCCAGAACATGGAGAAATACATTTATTTTGTTAATAAGCAACCCAGTCTGTAGTATTTTGTTAAAATAGTTGGAAAGGACAAAGACAGTATCTCTTCACAAATCAAAATAGTAATGTTGGTATAATCACTTCTTGGAAAAAAATATCATCATATACAATCACAGACTTATTTCCTGATTTCTCTGTCTCTAGATAAGTAAATAGATAAAAAAAGTATTATCTTCTTTAAGTTCAGCAATGAATTGTTAGAGAATTATAGCTTTAATGGTCAATCTTAAAATAAGTTTCGTTTACAGAAATTAATGGTTGGGTTTAGGTTTTGAGAAAACTTAAATTATTTAGTTATTATGGAGAGATAATAACAACTCATACATGATTTCTTCCACATTCTGCTCATGCTAGTCTTAATTGTAAAAATCTTTCAGAAATTATTGTTAATGAGTAATAAAACTAACCAACAATTAAACTGTCACTTAATGGCTGCCATAATGACGGAAAGATGCTACATTAATTTGTCATCTGTGTATTATTAGAATCACTTAATTCTAAAACGTGATGAGGTTTGACACCACAGAATGCTGAGAATGGACAAAACTCTTAACAAGAAAATTATGTAGCAAATATCATGAAATAAAATGCATGTGGTGAATGCCTATTTAAAACCAATTAAGTAAAGTTCAAGCAGAATAATGCTTGCTATCTTTTTTTAAAAATATATTCCTAATGATTTCAGAGAGGAAAGAAGGAGAGGGAAAGAGAAAAAGATCAATGATGAGGGAGAATCATTGATTGGCTGCCTCCTGCACATGTGCTCTGACCAGGAATCTAACCATAACCTCCTGATTCATAGATGGACACTCAACCACTGAGCCATGCCGGCAGGGCAATGCTTGCTATCTTGACATGATTGATGAACAAAAGTTAAGGAATAAAAAAATTAATTTTCAAATAGGCTTGTAAGAAGTAATTCATTTCAGAAACAGTTTATGAGTTCAGTCTTCTATAGCAATAATAATTCCCATATGCTATTTTGTTAAATTATTCAATTTCCATTATTTTCAAAATAAAAATAATTTATAAACAGTTTAGAAATAGTGTGAATGTAGACATTTTAATGACCTTGCCTTATTTATTTAAATTTAGTTGTTTTGTAAGAAACTTTTTCTTTAAAGAAAATTTCATGGGTTGTGTTTTTTTTTCCACTAAAATGTGTTGCAGAATGAAAGACTGCATGAAGCTATTAATAATACAACAAACAACTATGTACCAAACATTCAGTTGAAGAAAAATAGTTATAACAATAGAGCTGGCATTTTCTGTGAGTACCACCACTCTCCAATTACATCCTCATCTTTGGTATCTACTACCCAGAGAGAATTCTATCCTGCATTTACTTTTGGCAATATACAAGCATCTCACTATGTTTCTTACCACATTTGCAAATACCCTTAGAGTAAAACTTGGCTTCCATATTTTCCTTTTTTAATTTTGCTTTTGTAAATTATAGTTTAAAAAATCTTTGCTTACATAAGGACATGGAATAATTCCTCTTGGACATTTGCTTAAGAATGGAATTATGTTAAATACACCAACCTTCATTAATAAAGATTACTACCTTTTTTCAACAGTGCAAAAAAAGTTCACACTATTTTATTTTACTTTTTATTTTTAATATATTTTTATTGATTTCAGAAAGAGAGAGAGAGAGAGAAACATCAATGATGAGAGAACATCACTGATGGGCTATCTCCTGCATAACCCCTACTGGGGATCAAGTCTGCAACCTGCACATGTACCCTGACTGGGAATCAAATGGTGACCTCCTGGTTCATTGGTGGATGCTCAACCACTGAGCTACACTGGCTGGGCAAGTTTGTACTGTTCACACCCTCACTATCAAATATAATAATGCCAGGATGTTAATTTTTTTTTAACCTGGCAAGTGTAAATAATTGTTCCTTTCATTTAAATTTGCATATATGTGACTAGTACATGTGGTAGCTTATAATAGATTAATTGCCAAACGTTTTCACTTTCAGACTTTTGTTGCAATTATTGACGTTCTTTATATTCTTACTCTTACATTTTAAATCCACCAATAAAGAATGAAGCTTTGCCAAAACCGGTTTGGCTCAGTGGATAGAGCGTCAGTCTGCGGACTGAAAGGTCCCAGGTTTGATTCCGGTCAAGGAAGGGCATGTACCTTGGTTGCGGCCATATCCCCAGTAGGGGGTATGCAAGAGGCAGCTGATCCATGTCTTTCTCTCATCTCTCATCGATGTTTCTCTCTATCTTTCTCCCTTCCTCTCTTGTAAAAAAAAAATCAATAAAATATATTTAAAAAAAAAAGAGAATGAAGCTTAGAAGCACTGGGCCTCCACTCTTGACCCCACTACAACAGAACCCCAGTACCATGTATACATTCTTTCTGTAACCATGACCTCACTGTCATGTTGTGTAATTTCTCCAGGTCTTATAAGTAATAAACCTGTATCTACTCAAAGTTTCTTGGTGGCTATTACTAAAGGATGTCTTGCATTCACAATAAGAACCACAAGGGCTAGTCCAGCCACAACACTAGTTATTGATAAGTGGAGATCAGTACAAAACACAGGGCTGTAATGATTTTTTTTTTCACTTTATGATCTTTGATGATCCTCTTTGCTATCTTTTTAGACAAAACAAACAAACAAACAAAACACAAACCATATTTTGAATAGTGCTCTGATGATGTAATGCCTTACTTGAAAGCCGCATAAAATCAAGTAGACCCCATAGTAAGTGAAAGCTCTCAGCAGATGTAGCTGCAGTAAAGCTCCCTTAAAATTTGGGCCACTGAGCCTTAGCCCGTGTGGTTCAGTTGGTTAGGCAGCAGAAGGGGGCATGCAGGAGGCAGCCATGGATGTTTCCTTCTCACATCAACATTTGCCTTTCTCCCTCTCCCCCTCTCTCTAAAAGGAAAAAAAAATCAATAAAAAATATAAAATAACATTTAAAAATCGGGTTGTATAGCAGGTCCAATGATAATGGTGTATAAAGATATTTTTGAAGTCTATGGCAATTTTATTTTATTTGCTTACAAATGTAATTAATTAAACACACAGATGTGCATGTGTGTGTAAAAATCTATATTTAAAACTTTAAAGCAAAAATCCATTGATGATTTGTTTATCGTTAATTCCTATTTTTAAAATGTTGACTTTAAGGAAAGAAATGTAAGAACTACTGAAAATAGATACTTCAATTTTTTTTCTGATTACAAATTGACTTTCTGCTGCAGTGTCTACTTATTTACAAATAAATTCTTAGAAATTTCAAGAACAAAAATTAATCAACTTATTTGATAGATATTTAGAGTATATATCATATAACATATACTATGCCTGTTATGTACTATGTCACATTAGAGAAACTGGACTTATAGCATGGAAAAAAAAAAAAAACAACTATTCTCAGATCTTTTTAAACTAGTATGTCAATATTAAGTAATGAAATTTAAGTGAGATTTAGAGACCATGTCCTATTACTTGTTTTAATTGTGTTCCCTGGATTTCCAGCCAAATATTCAAAGAATTCAAATCTTTCCCACTTGAGTTACTTTATCAGTTATAAATTAAGAGATGTTTTTAGGAAAATACTTACAAAACTTTGATTATTTTAAATAAGCTTTTAAACTGCTTTAATTCTTTCAAGTCACTTATTTACTCCTTAAGTTCCAACTAGAGTAAATTTCAAGAATTTCTTAACACCTAGTAAATGAATTTCATCATGTGCCAGGCCCTCTGGAAAATTAAATCAATGAATTAATGAATGAAATGAATTCATTATTTGGAATTAATAAATCCAAAAAAATACAACTTTTCTCAAGTAATCTACAAAATTTTGCATTATAATTTTAATCATTATGGTTAAATAATATATATATATATATATATATGTATATATATATATATACTATATCCACAAAGTGGGAGTAAATTGATTCAATTTAAAAGAATTAAAGACGAGGCAAAGTTTTTCAGAAAATAAAATTGTTACTTTAAGTAAACTTTTTTATGAGTTAATTATTTTTGAACATATTTTATTGATTTTTTACAGAGAAGAAGGGAGAGGGATAGAGAATTAGAAAAATTGATCAGCCTCCTCCTGCATACCCACTACTGGGGATATGTCCGCAACAAAGGTACATGCCCTTGACTGGATGCAAACTTGGACCCTTCAGTCTGCAGGCAGATGCTCTATCCACTGAGCCAAATCTGTTAGGGCTATAATAAACTTTTTATAGGAACAAAATCAATACCTAAAAATACCTTTAAGATAGGCATGATTATCATCCTAGTTTATAGATGAAAAAACGCTGGCACAAAAAGATAAAATATATTGTCCAAAGGAACACACTGGCAACAAAAAAAAAAATAAAAAAGAGGAAAAATCATTTGAACCTAGATAGTATGGTTCTAGAATCAATATTCAATTTGGTTGCCTATTACAGGGAGTATAAGAGTATATCTGTATAGTAATACTTAATATTTTCCTCAGCTTAAGGGAAAACAATATTTATTGCAGGTCTTTGTAGACATAAACAGATACTGATAGTTGTATTGAAATTTGAAATTTTAAGATAAAATACATCATCCAAAAGAAAACAAACACAATTCCATTGAAGTCAGTTGGTCCTATGTTAAATAAATTGGGGAATTCTTTTCTGAAATGGGAATGTAGACATTGCAATTGATTCAGTGGCAGCATGAGGGCATCCTAAGATCATGGATATACAGTCATTTAATCACCTATAGTGGTCTTTGAATATAGCTTGTAGACATATTTATTTTACTAAAACAGAACCACTTTCAAAACAATCTGTCTCCCTGCAATAGCTGAGAGATAACAATTGAAACTCTTACTTCAAAATACGTTTTTGTTAAATTTCATAGAATACTTCTGATCAGACACATTTTTGCTTTTCTACTTCTTCCCATAATTGCCCTCCATTGAATTATATTAACCTAATAGACACCATTGGAGTGTCTGTTCAGCTTTTCTCTAAGGACACTTCATCAAAGTAAAGGACTGTTCTCCTGGTTTTCATTCTGCCTCCTCTTTTTCCTTCTGAGAAAAGGAGATGGTCTCTTAATACATGCTTGAAACTCAGGATCTCTGAACTGATCATTTAATCTGAGAAGCACAGACACCTGGAGTAACAGATTTACATTCATTACAGACTTCTTCTGAGCTCTACCGTACTGAAATGAAAACTGATCTTGTAATCTGTTTAATATCCTAGAAAAGTATCTTTTTCAAAACAGGTTTCATGACTTGTCTTCTATTTAATAAATTAAAAATATATACTTTAGATTAAGATAGCATGAAAATCATAATTGAAAAATTGACTACTCAGTTATTGAATGAAATAAAACTTACTTAAGCAAAAATATTGATAATTCAGAATACTTAACATTTACTAAAGTAATATAATTTTTTATTATTTTGATGTCTGGAGTAAAGCACTGCAGCATATGGTTTGGAGTCAGACAAAACTGCATTTGATAAGTGGTTGCTGTGGAAGGCAGATAGACAGACTGAGCAGAGCAAGGACATAAACCAGGTGCAGAAGGTCTCCGGGGTGAAAAGCCCTGGGTGCCTGGCAAAGGACAATTGGAGGATGGGACTGGCTCTCATAGTAACTTTTCCTTCTCTAGCATATTGCTGGTCACGCACTATCCTGACCTTTTCTCCCTAGAAATAACAGCTAGGCCTCTGTTGTATTTCAGCTCCAGGCTCAGAAAAGCAGCAAAACCAGACAACCCATGTCCAAAAAAGGAGCAAAACCAGACAAGCAGTGCCACGGCAGACCTCAGGACCAGCTGCATTGAATAATGACCCTGCCCTGGTGTGGACTAAGCAATCAGTGGAGACCTGGACTCTGAAGGACACACCTGGAAAGCTGCTGAAAATTTTATTGAGATCTTCCCCTGGGGCAGTGGTCGGCAAACTCATTAGTCAACAGAGCCAAATATCACCAGTTCAAGGATTGAAATTTCTTTTGAGAGCCAAATTTTTTTTTTAAAGTTAAACTTCTTCTAACACCACTTCTTCAAAATAGACTCGCTCAGGCCAGGTCGTGGTATTTTGTGGAAGAGCCACGCTCAAGAGGCCAAAGTGCCGCATGTGGCTCACGAGCCGCAGTTTGCCGACCACTACCCTGGGGCCTTCTCTAAAATCTCCATCCTTAAAACCCTTACACGGCGAAAAACTAGCCCTCTCAGGAGCACCTCTGCACCTTTCCCTTACAACCCATACCTCCCCTCACAACTCTAAGGGCCCTTCAGTAATCAATAAATGTTGGCTGCTATTTATTTTATCTTTTTAAATATATCATTCTTTTTAAATATAGTTTAATGTTTTTGTTGATTTCAAAGAGAGGAAGGAAAAAAGGGAGAGATATAGAAATATCAACGATGAGAGGGAATCATGAATCCACTGCCTCCTGGATGCCTTACACCTTGGATAGCGCCAGAAACCCAGGCATGTGCCCCAAGTGGTCAGTGACAGAATTGAACTGTGATCTCTTGGTTCAGAGGTCGACACTCATCCACTGAGCCACGCCAGCCGGGCTCTTTATTTTCAAAAAGTTAACAGCTTTCATCCTACATACAGAAACCATATCAAAATATTTTAACAGAGTATTTTACCTTTTCATTTCCAACAAATTCTCAGTTTTACTTCTAATTTGTATGTTTGCTTTAAATATAAAGCTGATTTGAATGAACACTGAGGCAAAATAAAATGCTCTACAAGGCTAGTGTGAAATCTCACATAATTGAAATTCTGAAGATGACAACTGTATATAGCTATGAAATGTTCAACACTATGAAATAATAATAAGGAAGTTCTAATAAACCATAGAAGTTACAAAGAAATACTGATAGGACTTACCTACTTAGTGATCTGCTGAGTGTGTGTGTGTGTGTGTGTGTGTGTGTGTGTGTGTGTGTATGATTCATTTTAAAGTGGTAGCCATCATGGTAATACCATGTTCCAAATTTATGTATATACCTTTTTTATCAGTTTTCTATTTTTTATCATTACTGCTAAGAGCCAACTGTAATTGCTTTACACTTTAATTCTTACAACAAGAGACCCAGTTTAAGACTTTCATATATGCAAGCATTCTGAAAATAATGAAAATATAGAGATTTATATAATGCTGGCATGGACATCTTCATGAAGCAATTAACATTTTGACTAGTCTTTTATTACAGCATTCACATTAACATAGGATTCATATGTTGGGAAATAATTCTCCATGAGTCTCTCATGTTTCTCCACACTTTGCAAGCCTTTGTTTCTACACAACTTGCAGCCTTGTTTCCTAACTATCTTTTCAAGAAACACTGTTTGGCAAACTGCCTTGAATGATTGATGTAGTGTCTCTCTGTGGCACAAAGAGCCAGCATGCTTAATTCCATTATAAAATGTTCAGGTTTCCTGAGCTCAGGGTCCCTCTCCTGTAAAACAATCCATTCCCTATACAGCACACATCTGGGCAAACCCATGTAATTTCATGGGACTAGGGAGGCAAAAGAAACTGCTTCAAATATATTAATACTTAAGAATGACAAAATCCTCTGTCTCTAACCCAGGAGTTATAGTCCTTTCTGCCAGTATCCATTACACAATGGCAGGCTAACTTGTTAGCTTTTAAGTAGGGAAAAAATCTCACACTCTTCCTAATTATTACTAGTTTTTGAAGAAAGATGAAATGTTTAAAAGGTATGGCTTTCTGGAAAAGGAAGGATCAGGGCCTGTGAGTCAATTAATGGGAACTGAGGAAAGTCCACGGGAAGTGAGTGGACATATTGAATTGCTTGTGCGCAGGGCAATAAATGGAGCCTGATGTTGTAGGCAGTAAATGAGAATCTATTGGGGAGGTGGTTACAAGTGAATTGTAAGGAATTAGTGAGGCAGGCACCACTCACAGACACCAGAGAGGTATTACTGGACAGACCCCTGAGTCAGAGGGAGAGGGCTGTTTTATCATTTAAACAAATTTAAATGAGAGACTTTAGAAAATTGAATTACGATAAAGCTAATTTATTAAAGATGTAAAGAAGGGGAATTTATTTTTAAAAAATTAAAGCATGCACATTTATTAAAGAAACAAGATAAGTACATCTATACATCTGGCTTGTGAAGTGCGGATGGGCTCTCAGCTAATTGGAAGAGCGAGTAGCATGGGGGATTTCTGCCTGGTTATATAAGGTTTTTTTTTTTTAATTCCTCTGCTAGATATCCTGGCCCAGATTACCTCTAAAGGTCTCCCCTTTACTTTGTTATAGCTTTTGCACAATTTATGGGAAGCAATTTATGTTTAAACAGTAGAAGGAGATAAGACTTCCCTTTTCATTTCCCTCCTCTCCTGAATTCTTTTGTGAGAAGGAGAGGTTTTAACCCTTTGTTCTCAAGATAAAATTTTGCTAGAAGCAGCCTGCAAAGCTTTTTAGATTTTGTTTTTGTTTTCATTTTCCTGCCTCAGTTTCCCTATTACATTTATCCCAAAATCTTACTAGCTTTTCAATGTCCTATAACATTAGGATCAGAAAACTACCCAGCCAACATGGCTCAGTGGTTGACCTATGAACCAGGAGAGAGAAAACTGACTGAAAAACTGAAGAAAGAAAGAAGAGAGAGAGAGAGAGAGAGAGAGAGAGAGAGAGAGAGAGAGAGAGAGAGAGAGAGACGGAGGGAGGGAGAAAGGGAGGGAAGGAAGGAAGGAAGGAAGAAGCTAGCTGACTGAAAAGTGGCTTGTTGTTGCTCACTCTTCTTTGGCTGGTAGGTACTTCTTCACCAATCTGGCAGGCAGCATCAAGATCTCCCCATTGTTATATCTATTACTATTAAGTATACCTTTTTAGATGACAGAAAGATATGCTGGTTTGCTTGGGGGGCCGGGGGGAAGAGCACATTGTAGCTGTAAAAAAATATGGCAGCATCAGGACCATTTTCTAGCTCAAGGCCTCTAGCAGTCGAACATTCCTAATCTGGATCCATTTTGAGATGGTCAGGAAAGTTCTCAGGTAATTTTTAATGGGTGCTTGCTTCGGTACGTGACCTCTGGCCTTGTCAGGGACAGTGTCCTGAGGCAGAAACACCCTGTGTGAAGCCACTGATGAAACCTGAACAGTGAGCTGAGTGTTTTCCCACGGTTGTGTCTCACAACGCTGAAGAATGAGCTCTGTGGGCCAGAAGATGTAAGCAAAAGTGTGGGGAATTTATTACAAGCAGATTCAGACTCCCTGCAATGGCTTTGTGGTCCAGGGCTATATATTTGCCACAAGTGTGTTCTGTGTCTACCTGTGTCATCACCGATTCCCTCATTGTTTTTGCCTAGTAATGGACCTGAACTTGCCCTGTTCCTATGTGTTCTGTCTCTGTTCCTATGCTGAACTTTCCCTGTTTCTATGTGTTCTGTCTCTGTTTCTATGCTCAACTTTCTCTGTTTCTATGCATTACTATACCTTGTTTTTCCACGTCTCTAGCTTTGAGTCCAGAAGCATTTTATTATTTCTGTTGATTGGTTCCTGTGGTTAGACTGCTTAAACTGCTATGTCTGCCCTGCTTGTGTTCCACCTGCCTTTGTTTCCCACTGGACACCTGCCCTGTTTGCTTGCGTTCAAGTTGAGTTTGTATTTAAGAAAAGAAGCATCCATCTTATATAAAAACTGCTGTTTGAAATTTTAACCCTGCTATTTGGCTTCTGTAAATGCTTGCTTGCTTAAATAACAAGGAAAATAAGACTGCTCCCACTTCAGAGAGGCCATTAAACCTTCCCCAGACAAAATTATCAGTGCTGGCAGCAGGCCAGACCTTTGGTTGAGGTCTCAAGGCCCTAACATGTAGGGCTCTTTAAGAACTTGCAAAAAAGGCCAGAAACACCCCATATTTGGCAGACAACGAAGGTAAAAACATATAAATAAGGAAAATTCCTCCATGTTGGGGTCCAGAATTTGAGAGACATTTTCTTCTGGACCCACGTGTAATAAATGTAACTTCATCTCTCTAGGTATTGCTTGGTTCTTCTCTGGTTTTCTATAACATTAATAGTTTCCTGACCGAGAAAACAACTGTGCTTGGCCTTTTGGCCTCCGGTGAATGGACCAGATTTGGGGCCAGGGGAAGCCAGATAGGCCTCTGGGAGTTGCTGCTCTGCTGATTTAGCAGAATTGAACCGGGGGACTCCAGGCACTCCCAGACCTCAGCCCAGAGCCCAGCCGGCATCTGGGGGGGAGAGTGGACAGATACTTCTGGACCTGCCAACAGAATCAGTAAGGTAGGGGCCCCACCAGTTAGGCCCACTCTCAGTAAGTGGAAGGGGGAGCTTGATCACCTCCCTGGAGCTCAAGGACTTCCTCAGGGACTAGCCAAGACCCCATTTGGTTAGGAGGACAAGGAATCAGATGGACCTTTTAAACTCTGGGTAAATATCTGGTGGAAGTCAAAAACTAGTACTAGCTAGTATATGAATGTGGGACTCTGGAGATGAATGAATTCAGACTCAATTAAAGAATTATGAGTTCACTCTACTGTTTGTGTGGGACTAGCCGATTTGCTACAGAGAAGGGGGACTGGACACAGTATTAACTCCTCCAATAGGTTCTCACCAAGATGTTGGTTGAGAAATCTGTTCTGGAGCATGGGTGCCGGGAGTGCCCCAAGCCTGTTTGGGGAACTGGGCATTGTTTTGTTTATCTGCTCAGTTCCAGTCTGGGCTAGTCTACTGAGAGAGTGTGAGTATGGACGTTTGTCTGCCTTGGCATGATTATCTGCTCATTAACTGGTCTGTGTGAAGCAAAAGCCCCTTTGTGCCTTCTGGCTGTACACATGAGAGTATTTTTTATCTCTTTCTATTGTTTAATTTGTTTAAAGATAGGGCGGACCCGCTTTGTTGGAGTCTCTTGCAGCTGTGAGAATTCTTTTTGTCAGAGTCTTTTGCTCTCCATCAGAGAGGGGATCAGCCCACTTAGCTAATAAAAATTTCTGTCTATGTTTATATAAGTAAAGTTTCAGTTTGCTCTGATTTGTGAATTTGCTGTATTAAATTAAAATTTTAAAGTCCTATGGTTAAATATGTGACATTTTGAAGAACAAAAAAACTTTTATTTATGACTTTCTTATCTCTTTTGGTAGTTGAAGACTTCCAGGAACAGGGCTTACAGCTCAGGAGGGTGGAGAGATTTACAGGCTCTGTCCCTGCCTGTGACATCATAGTCCAACGTAGCCACCTGAGGTGGAACTAAGGCTGAAGTTATTATTAACTGTCTATAGATCCCATTAACCCTGGTTGTGTGTCTTGTGTGGCCTGTTGTCTTCGTAGTTGTGTATTTTATTTGACTTACTGTTTTCAATTATTAGGATCCTCAGAGAGTACATAACCTGGTCTTGGAGAAGTCAAGGAAGAGGATTTAAGATCCTCTAGGAATCTAGGGGCTTAGAGTAAAAATCTATGAGGGAAAACAACAGTTACAAAAGTAAAAAAGTATCCTTAGATGTAAAAGCCTAAATATACAGGATCTCAGACCATTTGCCTTGTTTCAGGACACAGTAAATGGTTAAGGCAGAAAGCAGGAGAGGGGGAGGGCAGGCGTCGGCAGTTAAATATGAAGCAGGGAGAGATAGGTTTTTGTTGATTTTTACTGGCTGCAGATCGCTCCGCTGGCATAGGGGTCTAGTCCAGGTGTCTTATCAGAACTTCATTGGATTCTAGGTCACAAGTTTTCTGCAAGCATGATTAATCTAGCTGCCCCACTGCTGCCCAGTGAGCAATGAGCATTTTACAACAAGCAATACAAGACTTAGGCCTTTGGCTTGCTGGCTGCAACAGTTAAACCAGAAACCAGTGACTACTACTAGCCTTCCTGCAGACCCAGAAATAGAGCAGCAGGTCAGGATCTGTAAAAACAGCAGATAGAGCTAGTGAAAGCTCCCTGTTTGCAGATGTACTGAAAGGATTCAGTACCTGTTGCTGCTGAAAAGAAGGGGCTGAGATCCCTTTACACTTCACTCCCTTGGGAGAGGCCTGGACACTGCTCTGCCACGAAGGGGACTGGCAGGAAGACAAGGGGTCTAATACCCAAGTCCCTGCCACAGAAGCACTTTGCAATATGCAAAGCTGTTTCTAACTAGAACTCTGGCTATTTTGAATTGGCAGCTTAAAGTCAAAGAGCAAATAAAAGGCACTCTCCCTGGACCAGGGAACCTTCAGGACTTTGAGATTCTCCAAGAGAGGAGGAGTCTGACTGAGGGATAGCAGAGACCCTTTTGGATTGGAAGGATCTAAGGGCACATATTAAACTTATAAATTATGGCTTTCTAGGCAGATGTCCCAGCCCAGTTATGTAGGGGTTAAGCTGCCAGTTTACAGCAAAACAACTTTCACCCAGAATAAATTTTAGGGAAATTAAACAGGCTGTGTTTGTGGCTAGATAGAAAAGCTGGCCACCATGCAGAGCCCTGACAGTGGCCTGCAGAAAACTATATAATAGACCTATATGATGCCTGCATCTTCATGGACATGACTCCAGAAAGATGAGGACAATTTTACTTTCAGTGGGAAGGTTAAGAATAGACTTTAGTCACCTCTCTAAGATATTTGTGTAGCCCTACCATGTGTCATATATGGTAGCAGAAGATTTGGTTACCTAATGTGGCCAGAGTGCCAATATTATACTTCATTGTGTTAATAATATTGTATTAACCTTACAGATTTGAATGCAGTTGCCAAAAGGGCAGGTGCCTAAATGGACAAGGAAAATACCCATCTGGTTTTGGTCTCTTCAGTTGGCAGCCTGTATACTGTCTAGCAGGCCTGTGTGGCCATACCCATGTCAGGTGTGGCACAAACCTCAACTTTAGGAAACTGGGGAAGGCCTGCTTGGAACAAGGGAAGTGGTGAGTACCAGCCCTTTTTTACAGGCTGTGAGGTCCTGTTACATGTGAGATCCTGTAAAGCAATAAAGCTCCTTTAGTCCTTTCTCAGAGGGCATGTCACTTTTCCCAGAGACCATATGAAATTTTAAGGACAAGGCAAGTAGGGGGAACCCTACTACAAGGACAGCTATAATTGTCTACTTAAATAGAGACACATTTCTCCTTGTCATTTGAAGACAGTTATATTACTCTGAAGAATCCATAGAAAGGACTGAAAGGAAAATCCAAAGATCTTAAAGCAGGTCAGTATATTTTTCTCCTTATATAATTCCTCTGAAATTTGGCAATGCTTAATAAACCATGGCAATACATTCCGTTGCATAAATTCAATAAGACCAGTTTCTAATAGTGGTTTTATTGACCAGAAATTTTGAATGGAGTATCATGTTATAAAGACCCCTGTTTGAAATCTGAAGACTGAAGCCAATAAGAGTGCCAAGGAAAAGCCTGGTACCTTGCTAGGGAGCCCTGAAAATGGCTGGCACTGGAGTGTCAGGCCCATGCCCTACCAGCACTGGCAGTTGGTCAGAGTAGAAGGGGAACAATAAGGATGCCTCTGCATCTCTGTGGAACCCCCATGCACTCTAGGCTGTGATGAGTAGGAGGGCTACTGAGATGGGCCTAAAACCTAGGGCATGAGCCAGGTAGAGTCACTATAGGTGAAGGATTCACCTAACTCAGCAGATACTGCAGGCAGGCTGGACAGCAGCTGGATGGCTTGGCCTCCTAGCCCTACAGGGCACACTAAGATTCAATCATGAAATTCTTGCTGTGTTTATGCAAATAATCCATCCAAATTAAATACAATACATAAATTGGTCTTGATTTGGCTCTTTTAATAAACATAGAGGTAATTTTGAGGAGAAAAATTCTATTTCAATAGAGGTTATTAAAACTGAAATGTTTTCTTTCCCTTCCACCAAACCATTTGTTATAGTTTGTCTCTGCCAGGTCATAAGCCCACCTCCTTCTGTGCCCAGGCCTTATCATCCCTCTGACAGACATCAAGGATCTCTTGGCTCTGAGGGAAAACTCCATTCCTCCTCAGCATGAAGCAGCTATAGAAGAAATTCAATGTCCATTTTCCCTAAAAGAATCCAGAACCAGGATCCTTGAGGTAATATATAAGGCAGTTACCCAGACATGAACAGATCAAGGATGATGGGCCAACTAGCACTACGAAATATAACTAAGTCTTTCCACACCTCTATGTATTTGAGACAAGGGGCATAGCCAAAGAGGTATTCACCCAAAGTCTCAGCCTTTAGAAAAGGCCAGTAGCCTATTTGTCCAAAAGACTTGACCCCTTTGCATTTGGGTGGCATACTTGCCTCCAGGTGGTAGCAGCCACAGCTATGCTTATCAGAAAAGCAAATAAGTTAACTCTAGGTCAGTAACTAATCCTAACTGCCCCACATTAGGTTGTGGCTTTACTCTGGAACACACTAGAGCACTGGAAGTCAAATACTCAAGTCACCCAGTTTCAGGCTCTCTGGTAGACAAAAGAAAAATCAATAACAATTTATACTGATAGCAGGTATGCATTTATAATAGTGCTATTTACAAGGTAAGGGGTCTCCACAGAAGCAACAGGGAACTGGGCCACAGATTAGACTACCTGGGAGGCTGCCCTAAAACAGTGGGGTCTCTACAGATTCTAGTGACTCTTCCAGACCCTGATCTACCCAATCTAGAAAAGCTGAAATCCGTAACTAGTCTTTAAGTTCTTACAGGCTTTATAGTCTAACCAGGAAGCAATGCAAAAGCACATCTGAGACACGCTGCCTGTACCAACTTCTGATTCGGTTGATCCCTTCCACCCTGGTGACTCTATTTGGGTAAAGAAATTTGCCACCTTAGGACTGACTCCTACCTGGAAAGAAGCACCTCCATGGCAGTCAAGGTCAACAGAATCCCAACATGGCTTCATCACACCTGGCTTAAGAAAGCCTAGGAAAAATAGAGTTCAGGACTTTTCAGACTCTTTAAAGACTACTCCTAGCCCTCATTCTGGACCCTTATAAGCACCTCATTCTGGATCCTTATAAGCAGGCCCATTAACTTTATTAGACAAAAAATAAAAATTATAGTCCTCAGGGGTAAATATAACTCCCTCCTTGACAATGACTAAGAGTCAATGACTTGATTCATGTACGTAAAACCAGTGGGGAATGAAGCATCCATCTATATAAAAACTGCTGTTTGAAATTTTAACCCTGCTATTTGGCTTCTGTAAATGCTTGCTTCTTAAATAATAAGGAAAATAAGACTACTCCCACTTCTGAGAGGCTGGACAAAATTACCAGTGCTGGCAGCAGGCCAGATCTTTGGTTGAAGTCTCAATGCCCTAGCACATAGGCGTTCTTTAAGAACTTGCAAAAAGGGCCAGAAACACCCCATACTTGGGAGACAAAGAAGGTAAAAACATATAAATAGGGGAAATTCCTCCAAGTTGGGGCCCAGAATTTGAGAGACATTTTCCTCTGGACGTGTGCATAATAAATGTAACTTCCTCTCTCTAAGTATTGCTTGGTTCTTCTCAGGTTTTCTGTAATAACCTAAGAGATGAGAAACTAACTTAATGGAATCTAGATAATTCTTTAGCCAGTTCTTCACCTTGAAATACTTACCTTCCTTGTGTAGTAAATCCAGATGAAAATTTAAGAGAAGGTTGCTATAACCATGTGTAACAAATGCCAAGAGCAAAGTGAAGTCCTCAAAAAAAATTACTGCTCTGTGAACCAAGCCCAAGTTCACCATAAGGTGCAAACCCCACAAGCCCCCAGCCAAAACGCAACCTCTTACAACTGTGGGTCAAGACATTCCCCAAATAGAAACAATCATGTCAGTAATGAATGCTGTCTCATATAAAGTTGTGCATAGACAGAAATGATTGGAGGTTGATTTGACTGAACAGTAAGCAGCCCAGTAGCAATGGCTTCACATGAGAAAAAAAAAAAAAAAAAGACTATCTCTTTGAGGGAAACTTTATACTATAGAAAGCAAAGCTGTTGAATCAAAGAATTCCTTGATTCTTAGAAGATCTCTAAGTTCCTGATATTTGTCTAACTTGCAACCAGATTTTGTCCACTAAGCTGTTCTAGTTATTCAATCCCAGGGCCAGTTCCATGAAATATAAAACATATGTGATTGCTCTTAGCGATGGGCAGAAATCAAGGCCAGCACTAAACATTAGCCCCTTGAGAAAATTCGTTAATTTTTACTGACTTTTGGACTACCTATATTCCCTTAACTGTTTGGTCTGCCACTTGGAAAGCTACAGATTGCCTACAAACTTCAAACTTCAAAACTTCAACTTCAAAACTACAAACTTCAAAACTAATTGTGGCTGCAAATATAACCATCTATGTCATTTTTATACATTCCCAAATAAGATCCCATTCTTGGTGACCTGGCTGGAAGGAGTTAAGCTACAGATGAAACCTATATTACTCAGGTAGCCACCATTGCTCTTTGAATCCACCATTGTCTGAAATACTCTAACATTGTCTAAGCAAAAACAAAAGACTCATACTTTTGATGAAGGATCTAACATTACACTGAAGAACTGGAACTCTGCCCAAAATTTACTTGTTCTGGAACTCCATGTTAATATGAGGTATTAGCTGCTATATTGTTATGATAACACTAGCTACTAGTGGCCTGGTGCACGAATTCATTCACTGGTGGCATCTCTCAGCCTAGCCTGTGGAGACTGGGCTAAAACCAGCTCTCTGCCAAGCCCTCATCTCCAAGGGGTTCTGAAATTACAAGAGGGCACAGGCCAGGCCAAGGGATTCATGCACTGGGTTTCTAGTATGCATATAAGAACTTTGGTTAATCTCTTCCCACACTCCATTCTCCCACTCAAATTAATCAGTCTGTTCCATGTTTCCATACGCTGGTTTCTTCTCTTGCATTAAGTGTCTGGCCCTGGTGGTCAGTGCACATCATAGCTACTGGCTGGTTGGTGGGTCAGCTGGTCACTTATGCTTTTATACAGATAGATAGATAGATAGATAGATAGATAGATAGATAGATAGATAGATAATAGATAGATAGATAGATTTTTTTTTTAATTTTCATCTGATGTTACATTAGAACTGGGGAATTATTTTCTAGTGTGGTAGATTGGCTTTAACAATTGCTTAGGTAACATTTGGTAAGTTTTTCATTTTCCTGTGAATTACCTTTTTTTTTTTCACCCAGGTGTGTAGACAAATTCAGGAGGCCACACTGCATAGAATGTGGTCTCTATCTACTCAAGACAAATAGTCTTTATTAGAACTTTAACTCCTTTGTGAGGCTTATAGCTGTAGGCCCACTTTTAGCTTACAATAATACTTACTGTTCCAGTCTGAACAGCCAATTCCAGAAAATCGTAAGAGTCCTAATGACAATCATTACCATTTCAATCTGATAAGGGTATGTCTTTCATTGAAAAAGTACTCAACAATGTACTGATAGTCAAGAGTTTTAGGGAAGATCCCATGCTCTTTACAATCTCAAATACTAAAATAATTTATTGTTTTTAATTTTATTTCTATTTTTTTTCAATATTTCTTATTAATATATTTTATGTATGCATATCTCCCCATTGCCCTCCCTCCTCCCAGGCATACCCTAACCCCTCAGTATCTTTTGTTCATTGGTTATGCTTATATGCATGCATACAAGTCCTTTGGTTGATCTCTTATTTACCCTACCTCTCGCTAACCTTCCTGCTGTAATTTCACAGTCTGTTTGATGCTTTACTGCCTCTGTATCTACCTTTTTGTTAATCAGTTTATAATGTTCTTTATTATCCACAAATGAGTGAGATCAAGTGGTGTTTCTCCTTCATTGACTGGCTTATTTCACTTAGTATAATGCTCTCCAGTTCCATCCAGGTTGCTGCAAATAGTAAGAATTCCTTCTTTTTAATGGCAGCATAAAATTCCATTGTGTAGATTTACCATAGCTTTCTGCTCCACTCATCTGCTGACAGGCACCCAAGATGTTTCCAAATTGTAGTTATTGTAAATTGTGCTACTATGAACATAGGGGTGCATAAATCCTTTCTGATGGTGTTTCTAGTTTCTTAGAATATATTTCTAAGAGTGGGATTACTGGGTCAAATGGAAGTTCCATTTTTAGATATTTGAGGAAACTCCATACTGTTCTCCACAGTGACTGCACCAGTCTACATTCCCACCAGCAGTGCATGAGGGTTTCTTTTTCTCTGCATTCTCACTAACACATGTCTTTTATTGCTTGGTTGATGATTGCCATTCTAACAGGTGTGAAATGGTATCACGTTGTCATTTTGATTTGCATTTCTTGGATAATTAGCGACTTTGAGCATGTTTTCATGTGTCTCTTGGCCTTCCTTCTGTCATCTTTTGAAAAGGCTCTATTTAAGTCTTTTGCCCATTTTTTTTTATTGGATCATTGATCTTCCTTTTATTAAGTTGTATAAGTTGGCTGTAGATGTTGGAGATTAAACCTTTATCAGTGATAACATTTGCAAATATGTTCTCCCTCCCATACAGGGGGCTTTCTGGTTGTTTTGTTGATGGTTTCTTTGGCTGTGCAAAAGCTTTTTATTTTGATATAGTCCCATTTGTTTATTTTCTCTTTAGCTTCCATTGCCCTTGGAGCAGTATCAGTGAAGAAGTTCTTTTGGCATATGTCTGAGATTGTGCTGCCTGTGGATTCCTCTCGTATTTTTATGGTTTCCCGTTTAAGTCCTGTATCCATTTGGAGTTTATTTTTGTGTATGATGTAAGTGGTGGGTCTAATTTAATTTTTTTGCATGTATCTGTTCAATTTTCCCAACAGCATTTATTGAAGAGACTGTCTTGACTCCATTGTATGTTCATGCATTCTTTGTCAAATATAAATTGAGCACAGTGGTTTGGG
>PVJN01028074.1:0-27536 GCA_004026805.1 Lasiurus borealis | reverse complement strand
GCATAGATGGAGGCGAGCTGGGAGGACGCTTGGAGTCTAGAGGTTGGCCGCACTGGAGAAACACGTTAGGAATTCTCATGCAGGTGTCAGGGGATGGGAGGGACCATCTGAGAGGAGGAGAGGGTCCATCCTTTTCCTGAGGAACGGGACCAACCAGGTTTCACCTGAGAATGGGTGGCAGAGGCGGGGCTCCACGGGCAGCTGAAAAACATTAACGATAAAAACCACATGCACAAGAGTACCCACCGGATCCTGAATAACCCAAACATTCCTAGAATGAGAGACAGGCTCTATAAGCTAACCTTTTACACTGAGGGATTACATTTTGTTTGTAAAGAAAATGAAGATGAGAGAGACCAATTTTAAGGAAATTTCTAAGAAAAGCACCCTGGTTCTGTTTTTTTATGCATTATGAAAAAACTTCCATGACCACTCGTCTCACCTCGGTTTGTTTTGCTGGGATATACTCTCTGAAAGTGTTTATATTCTTCTGGAGCAGGAAAGTCTTCTACTGGATGGAAAGAATACTTTGACTCAAAATCATCTACAAAAGAAACAGAATATTAATTCATTTCACCCTTCCGACCCTTCTTTGTGCCACTCTGACCCTCTGTACCACTTCGGACCCTGCCCTTATTGGTCTCCATTCATTCTGATGTACGTGAGGGCCCGCCTTGCCCACTAAACCAAGGTTTATACGGACAGCAATAGCATTGCTCTATGTGCCTGTATGCCCAGAAGATGTGCTCAAAGGCTCTCTACATTAAGGGATTAGTCTGTGATCTGGCTGTTTTTATTTGTTTGTTTGTTAATCCTCACTCGAGAATATTTTTCCATTTATTTTTAGAGAGAGTGGGAGAGGGAAAGGCAGAAACATCGATTGGTTGCCTCCTGCAGGGCCCAGCCGGGGAGGAGCCTGTAACCAAGGTATGTGACCTTGACTGGAACCGAACCCGGGACCCTTTAGTCCCCAGGCCGATGCTCTATCCTCTGACTCAAACCGGCTAGGGCTTGACCTGGTTTTTAAAAATATTTCCACCAAAAATCAGGCATGTAACAGGAAAGGAGCACAGCTGTTTGAATGTGAGGAGATAAAAATATAATTCTTTAAGACAACCATCTTAGAGACTATCACCATGGGATACCACCTGAACTGAATCTACGAACTGGTAGAAATTAACCTAAAATGGGAATATTTGTCACCGAGTGAGAGTTCTGACCAGATAACTCCCTTTTGGCCCAGGTTCCCCTCATGTAATTCTGCAACACAACTGGGATAGCCATCCAATGGCCCCCGTGTCCACTTCCCATGGTCCCTCTCTAAGAAGGCTCAACTGCTCTATGGGTGTGGTTTGGTGACATTCCAAAGGACTTGATCTTCAAATCAAAAACCTTGGTCCACCTAACCAGAATACACTAGAGCAAGGGTAGACAAGAGTGTTAGGTCTGAAAGGGACTGTACAGATCTTCCCAGGAGTCTAATGACACCTTTGGATAACCCATGAACACAGACAATAGGGTGGTAAAGGCCTGGGACGAGGGGTGGGCTAGAAGGGATCAATGGGGGTTCAGGGGGACATAGTTAATACTTTCAACAATAAAGATTTTAGGAATAAATAACTAAAGAAGTTAATGAGATGAAATATGAGTTACAGAGATAGGTTAAAAAAATTATCTTAGGTGGGGCCTAAGATTCATTGATAACCTTTGGAAAAGTTAATCTGACACATTCCTGATTTAGTCAACCTCCTCATTTCACAGATAAGGGAAGTGAGACCCAGAAACGTGAAGCAACTTCCTTAAAGTAACACAGCTAGCGAGTGGCTTTGGATTACTGGGTAAATATTGTCTGTGTAATAGGGTGTTTTCTGTGTGGCAGTTTTATAACTTTCTTCAACAATCAGCAGTTAGTTCTCATGCACATTAGCTGTAGATTTTTGTTTTTAATATATTTGTTGATTTTTTTACAGAGAGGAAGGGAGAGGGATGGCAAGTCAGAAACATCGATGAGAGAGAGACATCCATCAGCCGCCTCCTGCACGCCCCACGCTGGAGATGTGCCCACAACCAAGGTACATGCCCCCGACCGGAATCAAACCTGGGACCTTTCAGTCCGCAGGCTGATGCTCTATCCACTGAGCCAAACCGGTCTTGGCAACTGTAGATTTTTTAAAGTGGTGACAGGTATGTAGGTAACCAACATACAGAGACTGCCTGGTGAATCTTCATCCTCACTATGATATGGGACATTCCTTATTCCTTTGGCCCAGACAGCTTTGTTGAGCCTGGTGTCACTTCACGGATGTGCTTGTGAATGCTGATGGTATATTCTCTGGTCACTAACTCTTTGATGGCAGAAGGGGGCCTTTAATAGCCACCCTTCTTTCTGGGAGCCATTATGCCAGGCCCAAGTTGGAAAGAAAGTTTATTTTGTTTTTAAAGGGCCAGAAAGGAGCTCTCCTTCCTAGGGGAATACTCACTTCCTGTCTGAGTAATCCTGAAGGAGATGAAGTCTCTGACTTAAAGGTAACCACAGCTAATGCTCCTTAGGGAGCAAGAGAGTGGCTTTAGAGTTAGCATGACACCTGCTGATTTTACTTCAATCTATCCCAAAGCACCCCACGTTTAGAATGTGAAAAAGGAAGGGACATCAGTGGAGAGGGATCAGAAGTCAGAAGAAAGTCAGGAGAAGAATGCTGTGAATAGCAGCTATAAGTGACCATTCCCATTCTATGGGATTAGTAAGTTGCCACCGGAACTGAGACCACAGCAGCTAGCCACTCACCCAGGAAAGATCGAACCGTGGTGATGGAATCTCTGTGGCCATTCCTCAGGGGTGGAGGCGGCGGCGGCGGTGGCCCAGCTGGCGTCCTTGAGGGCGGAGGGGGGGGCTTTCCTCGGCTCAGAGGCTCTGACCCGTGTCGGTATGGTGGTGGGGGAGGGGGAGCATCCCTGGCACCATTTCGGCTCATGGGTAGCGGGGGTGGAGGAGCTGCAATAAAATCCAAAGCGGTTAGGTTTGGCTGTAGAGGCTGCGTGAGCCTCTGAGCACCATGTTAAATGCCATATTTACCTTCCTCCCATCCCTGCTCAACCGAAGTTCAGAATCAATGTGGGACTCTTTTTCATTTCACACCACAAGCCAGTTAAGAACTCTCTGTATTCTTGATTTTTTGTCCTGCTTTTCCCAATTTCTCATACTTAGTCTGTTCTACTGCAAAAAGCCTCCCAAATATTCTTTTTGCTTCTAATCTCTTATACCAGTGGTAGGCAAACTGCGGCTCGTAAGCCACATGCGGCTCTTTGGCCCCTTGAGTGTGGCTTTTCCACAAAATACCACGTGCAGGCATGCACATACAGTGGAACTGAAACTTCATGGCCCATGCACAGAAGCCGGTTTTCGGCTCTCAAAAGAAATGTCAATCGTTGTCCTGTTGATATTTGGCTCTGTTGACTAATGAGTTTACCGACCACTGTTTTATACCAATCCATTGTGTGCACCATCAGCTCACTCATCTCCCCAAACTTTGCTCAAACTTTTTAAGAGCTTTGCAGTTCCTACATCATAAAGTTTCAAACTCTTAGCTTCCAATCCAATTGGGTTTCCCCCAATTATCCTTTTTTATACAGTAACCCATTACCTCATGAGTCTGATCTCACCTTGTATTCTTCCTTCCTTCCTTTTTTTTTTTGGTTAATCAATCCTCACCCGAGGATATTTTTTTAAAATATATTTTATTGATTTTTTACAGAGAGAAAAGGAGAGGAATAGAGAGTTAAAAACATCGATGAGAGAGAGAGAGAGAGAGAGACATCAATCAGCCGTCTCCTGCACACCCCTACTGGGGATGTGCCTGCAACCAAGATACATGCCCTTGACCAGAATCGAACCTGGGACCTTTCAGTCTGCAGGCCGACACTCTATCCACTGAGCCAAACCAGTTTCGGCATGGGGATATATATATTTTTCCCACTGTTTTTCAGAGTGGAAGGGAGTGAGGTAGAGAAAGTGAAATACTGATGAGAGAGACATATCCACTGGTTGCCTCCCTCCTGCAGGCACTCTGACACAGGTATGTGCCCTTGTCCTGGAATCAAACTGACAACCCTGTGGTATGCCGGCCAATGCTCTAACCATTGAGCCATGCCAGCCAGTTCTCCTCTTCCTTTCTTGATTCCTAGGCTGGGTTAGGTACTCCTTGTGGCACTCCCACTGTCACCTCTGTATCTCAACCATTATACTATATTGTACTGTAATTATTCACGAGATGAGCCACCTCCCAGTATACTGTATATTCATTAGAGTCAGAGCACATTGTCCACTCATCTTAGCACCCAACCACAACCAAATGTACAGCACATGGTAGGCATTCGACCAATCTTTGCTGAATAACCAAATGCTTTGCTCCGGTGACTCCTCCACAATACTCGGAAATGCCGTCCCTCTTCCCTTACTGCCAAATCCTAGCTATCCTTTAAGGTTCAACTCAAGGTTCATCTTCTCAAGCCTTTCCCAAAGCAACTACTCTATTCCGAACTCCTCCTTTTGTGGTCTCCCAAAGCATTTATAGGGATGTCACTCTTTAAAAATATATATATTTTTTAATTCATTTCAGAGAGGAAGGGAGAGGGAGAGGAAGATAGAAACATCAATGATGAAAAAGAATCATTGATCGGCTGCCTCCTGCACACACACACACACACACACACACACACACCACTGAGGATCAAGCCCACACCCGGGCAAGTGCCCTGACCTGGAAACAAGCCATGACCTCCTGGTTCATAGGTCGATGCCCCCCCACTCCCTTAACGGATTTCCATATTTTTATCTCCAAGTCCTCTCTTATTCCTGCATTTGTGAACTCATTCCAATTAGACTTTTACTTTCACCTTCCCTCCACCACTCCATTAACACCCAAAAACATCCCATGTTGTCTGAGTCCCCCCAAATGACTCCCATATTGCTGAGACCAAGGTCACCTCGGGCTTCACTTTAACTACCTAGCTGTAGCATTGGACACAGCCCTAGAAGAGGTAGATGAGACTGTGTATTCTCTACAAAACGGCATGAAAGCAGAGAGTGAGGGAGACCAGGACAGCTGTCTGGGGCTTTCTCCTACCCAGGAATTTTGGCTCACGCAATCTTGGGATTTCTTCATCACTCTTTCTTCCTTTCCCTCCTTCCTTTCTCAGCTTGCCCTGCTGGGCAGTCTTCATCTCTCTGACCTCTAATCTAGGAGGGCCCCCATGCTAGAGCTCTTCTCTATACTCTCTCTCTACCTGGGTGATCTCACTCAGCAGGTTGTTTGCAATATTATTCAAATTTCTCTCTCTAGCCCAGACCTTTCCCCTGAACTTCTGAGTTGATAGCCAATCACCAATTAATTATTTCCTCTTGAAAGTCTAACAGGCATCTCAAAGTTGAGCTGTCCAAAACCAAGTATCTTCCCCCAAACCCGCTGTGGTCCTACCCACCGGCCCAGTTTCTTACAATAGCTTCGTAAGTGGCATCTTTCTGCCACCTGTCTTTCTGCAGACTGTTCTCAACATAAAAGTTGATATTTTAATTTTCTGAAGTATATTTTTACTGACTTCAGAGAGAGGAAGGGAGAGGGAAGAGAAGGATAGAAACTTCAATGATGAGAGAGAATAATTTATTGGCTGCCTTCTGCCCACTGGGAATCAAGCCACAACCCGGGCATGTGCCCTGCCTGGGAAACAAACCATGACCTCCTGGTTCACAGGTCAATGCTCAACCACTGAACCACACCAGCTTGACTAAGCTGGCCTTCCTTAAGGTAAATACCCTTCTTCTCTGCCCCAACCCCTCCCGTGGCCTCCAATATTAAACCGAGCAAAACCCTAAGTTTTCAAAGCCTTACAATGTTCTCCCGTGGAAATCTAGCTTTCTGATCCCACTTTCTGCCACTCTTCCCCTCACTCTTTCTAGTCCTGTCTCAGGATCTTTGCATTTGCTGTTCTCGGTGCCTGCTTAGCTTATCCCATACTGTCTCCAGTCTTTACTAAATTGTTCCTTTATTAATAAGGCTTTCCCTGACCCTAACCTCATCCCTACCCCTGCAATTGGAAATACCATAACCACCCCCCCCATTTATCCTATCCCCCTTCTCTGCTTTGTATTTCTCTAAAGCACCTATATACTATGTATATTTACAGTCTAATATATATATATATCTATGTATATACTTAAATATATATATACTTTTTAAATATATTTTTATTGATTTCATAGATGAAGGGAGAGGGGGAGAAAGACAGAAACTTCAATGATGAGAGAGAATCATTGATTGGCTGCCTCCTGCACACCCCCTCCTGGGGATCGAGCCCACAACCCAGCCATATGCCCTTGACCGGAACTGAACCTGGGACCTTTCAGTCTGCAGGCTGACACTCTATCCATTGAGCCAAACTGGCTAGGGCTTAAATATATTTTTTTACTAATTTATTTGACTGTATCGTAGAACGGGATTTTTTTTACATTTTCTATTTACTGCTGTTTCCCTAATAATAAAGTCTGCCTCACAAAAAGGCACTCAATAAACCTGTTGAATGACTAAGTGAATTTTTATCTGCAATCGCTAAAGGAGAGCTCTGGGGAAAGAATGAAGAGAAAAGAATTCAACTCTCAGTGTGTTAGAAAAAAGAAAGGTGTTTGCGGGCACTTACCTGCTCCCCGACTGGGAGGATCTCGGGCGGGGGGAGGCGGCCTGTTACTCTGTAAAGAAGGGGAGACCGAAGTAGGTGGCGGAGGTGCGAGGCCTCTGACAGGCCCCGGTGTCTTCCTATGCAAAGAATTGTGTCTCTGTGGCAGCTCAGGGGCTGACTCATTAGTGGGACTAGAGGGTCCATTGGGGACCCCCGGAGGCTGACGGTAAGGCGGCGGCGGCGGAGCCAGAGACTGGCCACTTGGTCCCGTTCTGATATTCACAGGGGAAGGAGGCGGTTTGACCGGGGGTGGAGCAGGAGGTCCGTCTCGACTAGGGTGAAGCCTCTGTCCGGGGGTGGGTGGCAAGGGTTTCTCTCTGTTGTAGGCTGGGGCTTTGCTGCTGTGCATAGGCAGAGGGGTCGGGGGTGCGTTGGCACGCCGCCCTGGTGGCGGCGGAGGCGGGGCAGAGGAGCTGTGCTTCATGCCCGTGCTGCTGGTGGCAATAGGCCGCGAGAGGTCCGGTAGCGAAGGCCTCTGCATCCGGGGCAGTTCTGGGAGGGAGGCTCGGCCGCTGTCTGTGTCATCTTGAGGGCGCCCACTGGCTGCAGACACTGGAGGCTTTGGGGCAGCAGCTCGGGAGCTGGGGACGTGCAGGGCTGGCTTGCCAGCTAGGTTCTCTGCAAACAGACCAGACAGCACACTGGGTGATCAGAGCTAGAGACCTGCCGGCTAGCATCTCTAAGTCACCAGCCTCGTTTCCTTGCACAGCAGCAGGGGACGTGTTTGTATAGTACAGTGGTACCTCGAGATACGAGTTTAATTCATTCCGTAACCTTGAGACGTGGGAAACTATGAGGCTCTCGAGTCGAGGTAAACTGGTGGGTCGTGTGCAGCCGGCCGATCCGCGAGATTACTCCTATCTCAAATGTTGTTCGTATTTCAAAGCAAAAATTGCTCGCTCGATGGCTTGTATCTCAAAAATCTTGTATGTTAGGGCATTCGTATCTCAAGGTACCACTGTACTGGGTTTTAATCTGGCCCATTCACAAATACCGCTGATATAAGTTGAATATATTTTTCTGTAATGCCTTTGCTTTACTATACTCTAACTCCACTTCTGCTCCCTTTCCTTCCTCCCACCTCTATCACATTCCTCAACCCCAGATGAACCACTTGGGACCGGCAGGAATGATGCACTTGGGAAATACTGTAAGAAAGTACTCAGCACATACCTGACGCGTCCTTGGCCCCCACGGGGCGGAGCTTCGGCACTCCTCCCTGGAAGAGACCGCCCTTGGGCTGCAGGGCACCTGCTCCAGAGCCATAACCACCACCGCTTCCTTTGGGTTCTGGAAAGCATACCATTAGAGCTGTCATTTCACATGCTCCCAGCTGGTGAGCAAGTTAATCCTGAGGAGGAACTCCTCCTCTATTTGGGTTCTAATTCACAAAAAAACACACACAATCTTGCTTTTGCCTTTCCCTTAAAAAAATAAAAGCGAAGCCTCTGTGTTCCACAGCTTCCTGAAGTGACACAAGGCTTTTCTGTGATGAAAGGGAAACAACGAAAGGAACAAGGAGCCCATCTTCCCTCATTTGGCTGGGCCAGAGGGATAACCTGGATAAAGGAATGTTCCACAGAGTTCTTTGGGCTCTGCTCTCACAGTCTGGGGTTACCAGGGGGCTAATGGCCAGGGACACAGGTGTGGACAAGCTCTCCAATGGCCGTTCAGAATGGACACTTGCAGCAGTTATGAAATCATCACTGGCTTCAGCGGAGCGGTTTTTAGGACGTAGTGGTCTCCTCAGGGGACAGCCAAGGATGTCCCCTAACAAGCATAAGCAGCACTAGTGACAGCAGGAGATGGAAGTCTTACTGAGAATGCTTCCCAAAGGTCAAAAACATGGCCGAATCCGGTGTGGCTCAGTGGATAGAGCGTCAGCCTGCGGACTGAAAGGTCTCAGGTTTGATTCCAGTTGTGGGCATGTACCTTGGTTGCGGGCACATCGCCAATAGGAGGTGTGCAAGAGGCAGCTGATGGATGTTTCTCTCTCATCGATGTTTCTAACTATCCTTCTCCCTTCCTCTCTGTAAAAAATCAATAAAAAATATATTTAAAAAAAAAAGATGTTTCTAAGGGACGGGAAGACAATCAAGGGACATCCAGGAAAAAACTTGCCCACTCAAGACTCAGCAATAATTGTAAATTGTCATTTTTGACCTTTAGATATGATAAATTATATTAATAAATTTCCTAAAAATACAAAAATAAAATAAAAAAGGACTCGGCAATAAAAATGACAGCCCAGCCAAGTTTCCAAATCAGTCCTAGGCTCAGACTCACTCTCAATGATGGGAGCACTCCGATCATTAACGTTGGTCACCTTCTTCAGCTTGGTCCCTTTGCAGATGTCCTGTAAGAGGGCGCCGCGACCCCGCTGCTCATCTCTGCTCAGCTTGATCTGCTCTGTGTTTCCCTAGCGGAGGAGGAATATATAAGTTCACCACAAACAGTCCCCTTCATCACAAGTTTGAGATAATGCCTTATGCCAAACTGAGGGTTCCATGAGACGCCTGTCTAACTTAATCAGATATATATGCCACACATCATGCAATGGTAATGCACATTAGCATTCTGGGTAGTCCTTTTGCTCCCATTGTACCTCCTATTCAGATGTGTCTGACTGGAGGCCTGCAACTAATACTTACTCAACACCTAATGCACTAGGCTTGTGTGTGAGACGCTTCAGATGTATCAGCATCATCAAGGCAAACATCTACTGAACCCCTGCTAGGCTTTAGGTATTATGCTAAGCACGTTACTTTCATTATCTCATTTAAATGTTGAAACATGCTATGATGAACTACAACAGGAGCACAGGGATAGACAGCCAGCAAGACAAATGGCCTAGGTCTATATAAGAAATAACAGCGGAAACCAGTTTGGCTCAGTGGATAGAGCTTCGGCCTGCGGACTGAAAGGTCCCAGGTTCGATTCCGGTCAAGGGCATGTATCTTGGTTGCGGGCACATCCCCAGTAGGGGGCATGCAGGAGGCGGCTGATTGATCGAAGTCTCTCATCGATGTTTCTGGCTATCTATCTCTCTCTCTTCCTCTCTGTGAAAAATCAATGAAATATATTTAAAAAAAAAAAGAAATAACAAAAAGATTATTAAATACAAGATGTTAATAACAACTGGTAATTTTTGGGGGGAAAATAAAGTTAAATACATTCCTACCTCACAGCTTATTCTCAAACAATTCTAGCTGAATTATAATATTTAAGTGTAAAAACTACAGAAGTACTATATTAAAAAAATTGCTAAGGGGAGAACATTCTAAACATGACAACTAAAATACAGGAAAAGGAAAGAAAAATAAAGAAAGAAAAAATACAGAAAAAGATCAACAGATTTTTTACTACAAATTACTTTTTAGGAATATAAGCAAATAAACAGGTGATATACTGGAAGGAAAAATCATCTGTGACAAATGTAACATATGATAGACATAAAGATAGTGTCCTAAATCGATAAAGCATTAACATACAAAGATGACTTAGGAATCAACAGGATAATAAGCAAAGAATATGAACAACACTATGTAAAAGAAATCCAAGAACCCAAAAGGTATGGCTCCATGGTTGAGTGTCGACCTACGAACCAAGAGATCACAGCTCAATTCCCAGTCAGGGCACATGCCTGGGTTGCTGGCTTAATCCCCAGTGAGGGGCTTGCAAGAAGCAGCCGGTCAATGATTCTCTCTCATCATTGATGTTTCTCTCTCTCTCTCTCTCTCTCCCTCTCCCTTCCTCTCTGAAATCAATAAAAATATATTTAAGAAAAAGAAGAAATAAAAAAGCCAGCAAATATGAAAAGAAAATCAACTACAATAAAAAAGATACAAGGTAAAACACATTATCATCATCTACCTATGACACTGGTGAAGGTTAAAATTGCAACTAAAAAGGGTGCTAGCTTTGCCCTAGCCAGTTTGGGTCAGTGGATAGAATGTCAGCCTGAGGAGTGAAGGGTCCTGGGTTGGATTCTAGTCAAGAGCACATACCTCGGTTGCAAGTTCCCTGGCCCTCGTTGAGGTGCATGCAGGAGGCAACCAAACAATGTGTCTCTCCCTGTTTCTCCCTCTCCTTTCCACTCTCTAAAAAAAAAAATCAATGGAAAAATATCCTCAGGGGAGGATTAACAAACAAACAAAAAATGCTAGTTTTTGAAGGCAGGAACCACAGTGAGCAATGATGTACAGTGCCTGGCACCTGTTCAAAAAATGTGTAGAATAACTAACTGCCCAACGGTTGTCCTAAGGATTCAGGGAAATAGGCACTCTTTTGGACTACCTGCAGTTAGATAAATTGGTATGATCTTTCTAGAAACTGATTGTGTGTTAAACACCTTTTAAAAGTCTAGCACAGGAATTCTACTTCTAGGAAATGACTTTAAGAAAACAATTGATTAAGTGCACAAATATGTTAATACTACAGCAAAAACAGTTTATAATAGCACAAAATTGAAAATAATCTAGAAGTTAAACCAAAAAGAACAATGATAACCATACAATGGGATGCCAGACAAGCTCTTAGAGAAGTAAATATCTTTTCATGATAGTAAATGTTTACCACAATCAAGTCAAAAACATTATAAAACAATACATATAGCATCATGCCAGTGTTCTCTTCTATATTAACCTAAGAACTTGTCTCACAAGATAGCAGTGTCTGGTGCATAATAAAAGCTCAATGGCCTTAGCTGGTTTTGCTCAGTGGATAGAGCATAGTCCCTTGGACTAAAGGGTCAAGTGCATGTACCTCAGTTGTAGACTTGTTCTCAGATCCCCAGCCCTGGTCAGGGAGCATATGGGAGGCAACCAATCGATGTGTCTCTCTCATATCAATGTTTCTCTCTCTCTGTCTCTCCCCTCCCTACAACTCTAAAAGTCAATGGAAAAATATCCTCAGGTGAGGATTAACAAAACAAAACAAAAAAGTTCAATGCATAGCAGCTAGATTTCATTTGGAAGAGAAACCCACACACAGCAAATTTCTGGAAGGATACACACTGATACTAGCAAAAGTTAACTTCTGGTAAGAATTATTTATGTTTATCTGTATTTTTTAGTTTTCCTATAATCTCTTCTATAATAAAAAGCTAATATGCAAATAGACTGAATGGCGGAACAACCGAACAACCTGTCACTATGACGTGCACTGATCACCAGGGGGCAGGCGAGAAACATGGTGGACATCGGCAGCAGATGACAGAGCACAGAACATGGCGGGCATCAGCAGCGGTGGGATGGTGGAGCAGATGGCGGGGAGGGAGGGGACAGGGTGCCAGACCAGGGGCAAGCCTCTGGTGATTACTGAAAATTCTTTGCTCCCGTGCACTGCAGTCCCACCTGGCGTTCGTACCCGCTGCTGGCCTGGATCACTTGACGCCGTCAGTGGGTACAAGCAGCGGCTGCTGGCTCTGATCGCCCCTCAAGGCTTCTCCACCTCCCCCAGCTCCTGAAGGGTGATCGGGAATGGCAGCCACCTCTCACACCTGATGCTAGCACCAGCCCACTGGCACCCGCAGCCAGCACCGGAGCTGCCAATCAAACCCGATGCGGGTACCCAGCTGCCAGCCCCCATCAGCCCTGAGGGCTTCTCCGCCTCTCCCTGCTCCACTGGTTTTAAACATCCCATTACTGACACTTTAAGTGTTCTTACTAATACATTCCATAAATTCCTTTCTCTCTTGACGGGGTGTTAGACTTGATGGATTTGGTTTTAAAATGAAATGATTTAGAGAAGATGAAACGGTAGCAAAGAATCATCCACCAGAAATTGCTACTCCTTTTTTCAAAGATGCCAAAGAAATGATGTACTGACCTTTAAGAACAAAGTTTTAGGAGGGAAACATCAGTTCCTAATCTGATGCCACCTGTCCAAATATCCACTTAGCCTGAACCAGGACAAGAAAACAAGAAGCTATTATGGTCCTCAGAAGACTCAAAAATCAGAACTAATTGATAAGACTTGACTTGTTTATTCTCCATCTTCCTGCACCACAAGTCTTTGAGAGTGCGGCATGGCTCAGACCAGGAAGCCTTAAATATCCATTAAGGTTTTGAGATAGCTGAGTGAAAGGATTACCCACCTGATTAAAAGCGGGAGGCGGCGGCGGACCAGGAGGGGGTGGCGGGGGAGGAGGAATTGGCATCCTTGCCCAGCTCGCAGTTGGCACTGCTCTCTCTCCGTTTTAATTTGCAGCTTTAGGTCACTCATATACCTGCAAATGAAATAAAAAGTCATGAGAACTTTGCTATTACAGACACCGAGTACAGGAGAACGAGGGGACTGGGCCTGACACCAGGAAACTAACCACCTCGTTTACTAATTCCACTGTGATACAGCCCAGCGGTAAACTTTTTCTATAAAAGGCCAGATAATAAATAGTTTAGGTTGTGTAAGGCACATATAGTCTCTGATGCTTATTCTTTTTAATATTTTTAAATTAATAACTATTTTTTAGGTTCAAAGCAAAACTGAACAGAAAGTACAAGCAACACTCATATACCTCTGCACTCTCCCCTGCCCCCAACACACATACAAGCCTCCCCAACTATCTACACCTTGCAGCGGTCCCTTTCTTACAATGGAATCTACATTGACACCTCATTATCACCCAACGTACATAGTTCACATTGGAGTCCACTCCTGGTGTACATTCTATGGTTGTGACAAATGTACAGTGACAACTACCCACCACTGTAGTGTCATACAAAATAGTTTCACTGATCTATCTATTCAACTATCCTCCCCACCCCCAACCTCTGACAACCATTTGTCTATTGTCTCTATAGAACTGCCTTTTCCAAAATGTCATATAGTTGGCATCTAGTGGACAGAAAACAGGATGCTGCTAAACATTCTGTAACACACAGGACAGCCCCCTCCCCCCAACAAAGAATTATCCAGGCTAAAATGTTAATAATGCTGAGGCTGCCCAGCTGGTGTGGCTCAGTGAATGAGTGTCAATCTATGAACCAGCAGGTCATGGTTCAATTCCCAGTCAGGGCACATACCTGGGTTGTGGGCTCGATCCCCAGTGTGAGGTGTGCAGGAGGCAGCCAATCAATGTTAATGAAAGTTATACTTGTAGCATTTTCTATGCTTATTGGTATTCTCTAATTTTTCTCATAGTTTTAGTTCAGTAAAAATATTTTAATATCATTAACCATTTAATGAAATGACAAGCCATTCCCAGTGTATTAGTAATATCAGATTAGAAATCAATATATATATATATATATATATATATATGTGTGTGTGTGTGTATATATATATATATATATATATATATAAAGAGGTTGTGCTCTCATCATTGATGTTTCTCTCTCTGAAATCAATAAAAAGTATTTAATACTAGTAATAATGCTGAGGTGAATAAACCCTGTTCTAGAAGCTGAACAAGTTTCTACAATCTTGGGCTTATATTCTAGCGGGAGAGAGAAACAAGAAACAAATATAATCTCATTATCTGTTACTGATAAGTGAGCACACACAGCAGAAAATCACAAAGGGAGAATGTAGGGACAGGGTGAAGTATAATGCTCTTTTAGACGGAAGTGCAGGGAGAGGAGGCCAGATGAGTGGAGAGCTCATCAAAGAAGTGTCTCCATGAGCAGAACAAGCTCTAAGACCATTTGAGAGAAGAGCATTCCAAAAAGAATGAACAGCAAGTGAAAAGCCACTGAGGTGGGGATGAGCCTGGTGTGTTAGAGAACTAGTAAGAAGGCCAGGTAGCTAGATTACAACGACCAGAGTGGCAGGAAATGAAATCTGAGGCCTTACAAGGTCATCCTCCAAATCAAAAGTAGTATCCTTCTCCATTTCATATGCCTGTAACACCCCGAAGTCTGAACGAACCAACAGCTTCACACCTATAGGAAACCATCAAGTCAATCAGTGATTTCACGAGTCCCAGACTGCTCTTGATCTTTTGGTTTAAGCACAAGTAGGGACCTCTGTACCAACTGGAAGCTTTCCAGGGTTAAAAGTTACCTGATGACAATCTGCCTTCCTGTTGATCTGCACTTCAACTTTGCTCCTGAGAAGCAGTATAGCAGGGGGAGGCAGGAGCCATTACCACGGTGGCATAATGACATCCAGCTCCTAAGCTAAAGAACTGAAACCTGGGAGAAGAGCTGGAAGGCACCTAAGAGTATTCACATGCCACTCCAGGAGACTAACCAATAGCAGGAGCCACACAGATCCCTATAATTACCTGGGAACTGATGTCAACACAGAATTATGCACACACCTCCATGTGTGCAGAATGCAGTAGAGGGTCTCCACTAAAGCATTTCTGGTTTAAAATGCAAGGGAACAGACTAGAATAACTTCCATGTTATACAGTTTACTACCCTCCCTACCCCCAAAAGCTTCGTATAATGTGAAAATAATCCTCAGCACTCTTCTCTCAATGGAGAAGGTGCTACCTCCCCCTTGAAATGCAATTCAGTCAAACCTCTGGTGAAACAGATTTCTATCGTGATGGAATTAATTAAAATTTCAAGGTTACTCCATGAAACCATGGGGGTTGGGGGGAATCGTATTTCCAACTGCAGGCATTTTTCAATCATGGACAATTCAATTATGCAGCCAATCTGATTGATCCAACAAGTAGTAAAAAAATCACATACCCATTGTGAATATTTAAATTGAAAATCCTAGGACTTCTACAACTAAACTTCGATGTTTTACTCTTTAGATCAATGATTTTCAGTTACAAGCAGCACATAACCCTGGAAGACAAAAGGAAGGAAGCAGGACAATAATATATAACTAACTACATGATTATATTGTTTCACATATAATTTCTCTAATAAAAACATAAGTATAGCCGAAACCGGTTTGGCTCAGTGGATAGAGCGTCGGCCTGTGGACAGAAAGGTCCCGGGTTCGATTCCAGTCAGGGGCATGTGCCTTGGTTGCAGACACATCCAGGATGTGCAAGAGGTGGCTGATCGATGTTTCTCTCTCATCGATGTTTCTAGCTCTCTCTCTCTCTCCCTTCCTCTCTGTAAAAAATCAATAAAATATTTTTAAAAATTAAAAAAATAAAAAATAAAACATCCCAATAATGCAGCTTTTCTCTATGACTCTTTCCTCTTGTCCCAAATTACTTTTTAAAAGCCCTAAAAATGTGAAGTCAGGAATCTACTTATTCACATCCTGCTTGATGTGGTAAATATTAGGTACCACAGGTTATCCCCAAATACAGGGTAACGCAGGAGCCAAGTACTCTTGTCTAATGTGATGGCAGCCCTAGCCAGTTTGGCTCAATGAATAGAGCACAGGCCTGCAGACTGAAGGGTGGATTGTGGTCAAGGCCACATATCTTAATTGCAGGCTTAATCCCCAGCCTCAGTTGGCCTGTGTGGGAGGCAACCCATGGATGTTTCTCTCTCACCAATGTTTCTCTCTCTCTGGGTCTTCCCCTCCCTTCCACTCTCTCTAAAAATCAATGAAAAAATATTCTCTGGTGAAGATTAACAACAACAAAATCTTTAAGAGTTAAAAAAGAAAAAAAAGATTCCTGGATTTGGACAGTGAAATGAAAGTAGCTCAATGTTCATAACTAATATTTCCTCCCCACCCACACATCCCACGAACCAGTGGATTTAGAATGTTGGATAAAAAATGGAGTCACACAAGGCCAAAGTTACTACCATCAGCCAGCATTTAACTAAAGAGAGGAATCAAGCAGATGAAGAACACACATTCTAATTTAGAAATCCAGACCAAAGCTAGACTGACTAAAACATAGTCTGAATACAAAAGCAAAATTAGGGGAAGCCTAAGGAGCTTGCCTTGGAGATTTAAGACAGCAATAAATGGTTTAGTACCTTCTCAAACAGTTTCCAAACTTGTCTGAAGTCAACACACAACCTAAGGCATTTGTTAAACACACACACACACACACACACACACACACACACACACACACAAAGAGATCCCTGGGCCCAATCCTTGACTTTCTAAAGTCAGAAGTTCCCCAGAAGAGAGAATTGATATTCAACCATTCTTGATGGTAGGGAAGTCTGGAAAATATGAAAGGAGTATTGGTAATCAACTGCAAAGTCACTATCTGAATAGCTATCAGCAAGAAAAAGCTAATGAGTATATTGGCTAAACATGAATATGCTGCATGCATTTTTATCATAAAATACCATTAAAATTATGCTGAGAGATCTTTTTCTTACAGACATAAACAAACAAACAAAAACAAAAACCCACACATAAAAACAAAGGAAGTGGGAAAGGAGAAACACCAGAGAGAGAGATGTCAACAACATTTTGGAAGCTGGAAAGCAGAAGCTCTAGTGACAAATGACTTTACAGAAAAGAAAGTGCTAAACACTCGCAGTGGGAAGAAGCAGTCCTACCACAGTAAAATTTCAGCTCAGAAATTGGAGGCACCTGGTACCTCTGGGGGGAGGCAAAGAGGAGGGACTAAAACAGGAGACCTGGCTGAAAATCTATATAAGAAATAGATTCCTCCATCCTCTTTCCCTTGCCCATACTGCCAGGCAGAAGATTGGAGAAGTTGAGTCAGAGGCCTCAGGAGTGCCAAGCTGAAAATAGGGGATCAAATAAAAACCTACCTTTTACTCTCCTCTCCCCGATCTCATCTCTTTGCTGCCCTGGCTCCAAAAACACCCGCTGCTGAGCTTATGCTCTCTAGGCAAGAGTGGAGGGTCCTGCCGAAACCGGTTTGGCTCAGTGGAAAGAGTGTCAGCCTGCAGACTGAAAGGTCCCAGGTTCGATTCCGGTCAAGGGCATATATCCTGGTTGCAGGCACATCCCCAGTAGGGGGCGTGCAGGAGGTGGCTGATTGATGTCTCTCATCAATACTTCTAACTCTCTATCCCTCTCCCTTCCTCTCCGTAAAAAATCAATAAAATATATTAAAAAAAAAAAAAAAAAAGAGTGGAGGGTCCTCTGGGGAAACTGACCAGCCACCAATTCTCTCTGAAGTGGTGCCCACCATTCAGAACAAGAGCCTCATATTTAAAAAGGAACAGGTAGACAAGAATTGCCAGGCATATGAAGAAAAACTCTGACATGGAAGTAGGAATCAAAGTAAACAAAACAGAATTTGTGACCACACACAAAAATATTTATATATAAAATTCTGAGCTTCTCGGCTTTCGGCTCAGAGGAGGCTTAGGTGCAACTTTCTTTAGTCATCCTGAGTCCGGTTTCATCCAACACAAGCCACCTCCACTATCCAGGCCACTAAAGTTCCGCCCCAACAGGATCAAAGATGCACCGGTGGGCAGGTTGGTGCCGTGTCTGCCCTGACCCCTAAGAATGGCCCCATGGGCCTGTCTCCAAGAAAAGATTGGTGATGACATCGCCAACGCAGTGAATGGAAGGGTGAAAGGATTACAGTGAAACTGACCATTCAGAACAGACGGAGACTGAGGAAGAGCCTTCTGTCATCAAAGCCTCAGAGAACTGCCAGGAGACAGAAGAAAAAAAACCACTAAGCACAGCGGAAATACTCACTTTTGATGAGACTGTCAACATTGGACAACAGATGCAGTACCGATATTTAGCTAGAAACCCCTGGAACCATTAAAGAGATCCTGGGCTATTACACTTGATTCTAGAACCTGTCCTGAATTCAATGCTAATGGAAGCAGACTGCCTAATGTGACCTGAATCTCTGCCACAAAGTGGGTGTAACCAATGTTCACCACACCAGAGCTTACCCTACACCCCAGGTCAAATAGCTGAGAAACTTCCAGATCATGACCAAAATTAATTGTAAAGGTAAGCACAAAAATAGAGGGATGGGTCTTAAAATCAGTTACCTGAGATCCTTATTAGGACTTGTTTTCAATTTAAAGCACTAACTCAAAAACAAAAAATAACCAATATCTGTTAACAAACATCTTTAGAAGTTCTAAGAAACTATTAATTAGGTTAAAAGGTGATTACAAGCCCTGGCTGATCAGGCTCAGTGGATGGAGTGTCAGCCTGTGGAGTGAAGGGTCCTGGGTTCGATTCTAGTCAAGGCACATGCCTGGGTTTCGGGCTTGACCCCCAGTGGGGGGGTATGCAGGAGACAACCAGTCAATGATTCTCTTTCATCACTGATGTTTCTATCTCTCTCCCCCTGTCCCTTCCTCTCTAAAATAAATAAAAATATGGTGTTTTTTTTAAAGTAATAACAATATGAGCTGACATTGTTATTGATGACAAAAAATTCTTCTCACTCTAAGCTAGCCACATCTCATCATATTACTAGCCCTCAACTTCCAAGTGCCATTCTTCATTAGCACACCCTAAGTATCTCTCTATATAAAAGCCTAAGTGACTGGACGACTGGTAGCTCTGACATGCACTGACCACCAGGGGGCAGATGCTCAACAAACACAGGAGCTGCCCCCTGGTGGTCAGTGCGCTCCCACAGCGGTGGTGCTGCTCAGCTGACAGAAGGGCACCAGGGCACCATGGCTGGTGAGCGCAGCTGTAGCAGCATGAGCTTCTCCTGCAGACACACCCCCTGCAGGCCTGAGTGGCAGCAGGGCCAGGATGAGCGGGAGGAGCACAGCACCCGGTCTGAGCTCGGGTTCCTCCCCAGCCACCTGCCACTTTGTGCACTACATAGTGCTGTGCGGGATCGACGTGGACAGCGAGCTGGAGCCCAATGAGCTGGCAGGTAAGGCTGGGCTGCAGTGGCATGAAGGTCCACTGATCCCTGCAGGCCAGGGATCCACAAATCCATGCACCAGGCCTCTAGTCTATATATATATAAAAGCCTAATCAACTGTTCAACTGGTAACTATGACACACACTGACCACCAGGGGGCTGATATTCAACACACAGGCATGGAAACATGGAGCAGACTGATGAATCTCAAAGGGAATGGGGAGGGAAGAGGATGGGAAGAGATTAACTGAAGATCTTATATGCATACTAGAAGCCCTGCGCCCTCTTGCAACCCAGACCCATTGGGTGATGTCAGAGCTGGTTTCGGCCAATCCCCGCAGGCCAGGCTGAGGGAACCCACCAGTACACAAATCCATGCACCAGACCTCTAGTAAAAGTAGGAAAGCATATAGCGAGAGCAGTCAGAACTAAGACAAATCCAGTGATGACAGTCTCTAGTATGAAAAGGCCTGAAAGAAAACTTAAACAGATGTTCCATGAAATGCTGATCCAGACTTCACATGGAGAGAAGTGTCATGCCTTGTTTCAAAGATAATATATTAATTCCCAACTCACCACAGATAATCTACTAACAAAGCTGTGACTTTCATTGTTGTGGAATCTCTTCTCTCACTCTAATACCCTTAAGCCATCAAAAACACAGATGTTCCTGGCTGAAATGCTAGAAAAATTTGCACATTTTTCATTCCTTGATCACTAGTGATGGGCAGCTAAACCAGGAGTCTAATTTAAGTTATGAAAATAGGGCAAGCTGATCCAATTACATAATAAAGGTACTAAATCAAACAGACCCATCTGGGCTTTAAGAAAGAGTACTGTGATTTCTGAAAAAAGTCAATACACTTGCAGATAAAAATGCTTTCATGCTTTTTCATAATAGCCCTTGGGCTTCTGATTCATTTGTATGTCCAAGAGCCATGTGTCACGTTAAGACATATGGTCTAGATGAAGGGCATGAGAGACTTATTATATTCACCAGTTCATAAGAAGAACATCTGTGTTCTTTCTCTAGTCCCATAAGGCTTACCAAAAAAATAGTCAATATTCCCTAGAAGTAGGTTTTATTTCCTAAATAGTAGGTTTAGCAAACTAACACTCCATCACCCCCATAACCTAAGAATTGCTCCCCAGGCCCTGGCCTAGTAGCTCAGTTGATTCAAGGGTCGTCCCCAATACAGCAAGGTTGCAGGTTCGATCCCTGATCAGGACACATACGAGAATCTACCAATGAATGCAAAATGAGTGGAACAACAAATCAACGTTTCTCTCCCCTCCACTTCTTCTATCTTTCTAAAAATAAAAATAATTGTTCCCCAATAATTACTAATATCTAAACCAATTTCTAAGATCCTAAAATCTTAAGACCTAATCCAGCCATACCAGTTTAATTTGCAGGACCTAAAAAAAATCAACACTAAAATAGGATTTATCCAGGAAAATTCTTATAGAAAACATATTCCACTATATAAGCATCACATTTCTTTATATTGGTGGTTTTAACATTAACACCAGTAAATTAAATATCTGTGGAAGAATTGACAGGAAGAAATCTCTACCATAAAGGCTGCACTCAAAATTCACGCTGCTATTTATTCATTTTTGGAGAGCTCACACTCTCTGAAGCCTTGCCTCCCACCTCTCTGCTTTTCGCTCCCTAAGCTGCAGACACACTGAAACTTCCTTCAATTCTCAAAACAGCCATGTTCTTCCCTCTTCAGAATCTTCACCTACGCCATGTCCACTACCTACAACACTCTTTTGTTCTCCCCTCACCCTTTAGGTGTCAGCCTTAAAACTCAATTCCTCACAGACCTTCCCTACCTACCCTCTTTCCCAATCAACCTGGGGTAGACTTCCAATTTGCTATCTCCAAAGCCTGTTGTGTTGTTGTCAAGAATGATTTTTCTATTGATTTTTAGAGAGAGTGGAAGGGAGGGAAGAGGTAGAGGGCGCAGGGGAAAAGGCAGAGAGAGAAATATCCATGTGAAAGAGACACATTGATTGGTTGCCTCATGCATGCCCCAATTGGAGGGCATGAGGGGGGGGGAAGGAATCAAATGTGCAACCCTCAGTGTGCCAGCCAACAGTCTAACCACTGAGAAACACCAGTGAGGGTTCCAAAGCATTCATAGCAAAAGTAGTTATTTGTTTAATGGATCTTCCCCACTAGACCATAATTGTGTAAGTGCAGGGACTGAGTCAGTTTTGTTCACTGCTATAACTCCAGCACCTAGACCGATGCTTAGCACATACCAGCTCAAAAAGTCCTGTCAAGTCCTACCCGGTTGGCTCAGTGGATAGAGCATCGGCCTGCAGACTGAAGGGTCCCAAGTTCGATTCTGGTCAAGGGCACATGCCCGGGGTTGTGGGCTCAATCCCCAGTGGGGTCGTGCAGGAGGCAGCCAATCAATGATTCTCTCTCATCATTGATGTTTCTGTATCTCTCTCCCTCTTCCTTCCTCTCTGAAAGCAATAAATATATATTTCTTAAAAATTCTTGTCAAATAAGTAAATAGCAAGGCTCCCTCCCAAAAAAATCAGCTTCAGCAACTCTACTTATATGGGGTGGGCAAAAGTAGGTTTATAGTTGTGAGTATGCAAAACACAGCATTTATTCTTGTATTATTATTATTAATTGATTTTTAGACAGAGAGGAAGGGAGAGGGAGAGCAACAAAAACATCAATGTGAGAGTGAAATATTGACTGCTGCCTCCTGCATGCACCATACTGGGGATTGAACCCACACCAGGGCATGTGTCCTGAATGGGAATTAAACAGGCAACCTTTCTATGCACGGGACAACGCCCAACCAACTGAGCCATACTGACCAGGGCTATTCTTGTATTGATATTTATTAATTATTGTATTATTTTCCATACAAACAACTGTCAGCCTACTTTTACCCACCCCTGTAATTACCCTACACATACAGTCACACACGCAAAAGGCCAAATATGTATGATTATTCACTGGAGCACAGTTTGTCATAGCAGATGACTGGAAGCATTTAAAATGTATACCAGTGCCAAGGCCCATATATGTCAGTTAGTTGGAGCATCATCCTGTGCAGCAAAGGTTCCTCAGTTCAATTCCCGGTCAGGGCACATACTCAGTTTGTGGGTTCACAGTTAGAGAGATTATTGGGAGAAAAAAGGGATTATGGAATTCAGCATACCTATAAGCATAGAAAGTAGGTTGATGAATTTGTACTAAAGACATATTATAAACACTGACTAAAAATAAATTATTTCCACTGATGGGCCTCAAAATCTAAATGGAGCTTAACTTCAATCCACTAATTCAAAAAACTAAAAAAAAATAAATAAAAATATTTAAATCAATTATAAGAATGGGGAGGAAAGCTACACACATTCCTTAAAATACAGATTTGCCCATTTGTGGAATATAATGAACAACATAAACTGATGAACAAAAATAGAACCAGAGACAGAGAAGCATCAGATTGTCCAATCTATGAGGGAAGGCGGGTGTTTGGAGGGGGGGGGGAGTAAGAGATCAACCGAAGGACTTGTATGCATACATATGAGCATAACCAATGGACGCAGAGAGTAGAGGAGCGAGGGCATGTGCTGGGGCATGGGAGCGGCCAGGGAGAGGTCAATGAGGGAAAAATGAGACTCATGTAATACTTTAAACAATAAAGAACTTAATTTAAGAAAAATACAGGTTCGCCAAACTTCAAGATACCTTTCAGGAAAGTAAGATCTGAGACTTGTTTAAACATAACTCTAATAATGACATTTGTTACCACAAGCAAAGCCCTGGCCCAGAGTTAAAGCCTTTGAGTCTGCCCCAGCTGGGTGGTCCAGTACACCAATAAGGTTGCAGGTTCGATTCCCGGTCAGGGTTCAGTCTCCGTTTGGGGGACATACAGGAGGCAACCAATTGATATTTATCTCTTACATCAATATTTCTTTTTCCCTTTCTAAAAATCAATAAACATATCCTCGGATGAAGATTTTTAAAACACACACACACAAAAATAAAACCTTTGGATCTGAACCTGTTGACTTTCCCAAACCTGCAAATCAGGAACAGAATACACTGGACTAATGATGGCATGAGAAAGCCAAATCCAGGGCCACCAACAAGGGGATTTATCTTGGGGTCTCCAGTGTTACAAGAGCCACTGTCATATCGTACAAGAAATGATCATAATAATCCATCCCAGGACCTATCAGAGGCACTGTTATCTTCAAAGGGTATTTCCTAAGGAGAAAATACCGAAAAGGGCATTTACTAAGTAGAACAAAGTATTGTAGCCATTTTAAATTGTTATAACTTTGCCAAGCCTAAGTGGCAAGTTAGAAGCCAATTCCTGGCTCGATTTGATAACTTATTTGCCTCCACAGGCTTTTTCCACATGTTAAGTCAAAATCTAAGACTGACACAGACATTAGCAAATATATCACCTTTTTTTCCTACTACGTAACATTGTTTTTCTCCATAAAGTTCTCTGCCGTATTTGAAATACCTTCTGTAATACACCAAGCAGTGTCTGTGAGGTTAGCCTGTGGCTCCCCAAATTCAAAGGCTTGGGAGGGGGAGTGGAAGGAAAACATATCGGAAATCTCTTTTTCTCTCTCTTCCTCAATACCCCGGTCTTTCAAAGCTAGACAAAGGCAATGATTCTGCACTTAATCACCAGATGAATAAGCAAAAGATTTGAATTTCGGAAAAGCATAAAGAAGTACCCAAACTTTCAGCGAAGAGCACTGCCTCTATTTCCTCGCAGAGCCGTTCTCAGGATCGGCCAATGGACCTCGTTTTGACACGGGACACTCCATCCACTCTAATCCGGGGCACAGCCCTCAAGAGACAGTCAACGGGGACTCTGCCAGCTTGTGCGGGGAGTTGTGTGAAGAACAGCAGCAACAAGAGCCTACTTTGAGAAGGAGATCAACAATCACACGCAGGAAGAAAAGGAGTTACTTGGCAAAGGGAAGTATGTTGCCAGAATGTTAGTCACAGCTTCAAGATGCCCGTTTGTGTTCCTGCAACTATTCTCTGCTTTGACACAGTCCATTCTCTGGCCAGGAAACCCGCTCAGCTTCTGTCACCCGCCCCATTGGAAGAAATCAAGAAGCCTTTCAACGTGGTGGTATCAAACTGTGACACAGACAAGATGTCCACCAAAGGCTGAAAAGGAGGGGAAAAATATGTAATTTGCCATTTCCACTTAGAATGGCTCAAGCAGAGCGATGGAAAAACATAACAGGACAGGAATAAAATGGGAACTCATTATGTTAAACAAGCACGCTATATTAAAAGCCTTCTGCCCCAGCCAGTTTGGCTCAGTGGATAGAGTGTTGGCCTGTGGCCTGAAGAGTCCCGGGTTCGATTCCAGTCAAGGACACAAGGCAGGGTTGAGGGCTTGATCCCAGGTAGGGGGCATGCTGGAGGCAGCTGGTCAATGATTTTCTCTCATCATTGATGTTTCCATCTCTCTCTTCTTCTCCTTTCCATTCTGAAATTAATAAAAATGTCTTTCTTTTAAAAAGCCTTCCCAAAGCTCTGAGCCTCTGTAACTTACTTCAAAATCTTCCAGGAAAAAAAAAAAAAAAAAAAGACACACTATAGGTTGAAATGACCGAAAAATATTAAGCAGGTTTTTACTCCCAAATAAGTTACATACTTCATAGCATGCAGCTCTTCCTGCAGTTATTATGAAGCTGAACAGTCTGAACCAGCAGGCCACAAGTTTCAGTATGAGTTCAAGAGCAAGAGGAAAAAAGACTCAAGTACACCTGGTGACTATCAAAGAGCTCAAGAGGTCAAGAAAAAAAATCTAACGATTTTCTTCTTAATAGGAACAGGATTCCTCTCTTCCCTTCTTAAGAGTGAAATCTGAAAACTCCACTGTTCTCCACACCTTCCCCTTTCCCGGCATCTCCCCTTTGTGCTGACATGACATAACTAATCAGTATTAGCTAAGTAAACACCGATATCAGGTGTACAGTAGAACTGGAAACGGTCCACCCTTAAGCAAACCCACGTCAGACCTCAGAAATGCCAAGACTTTTAGGAACACTTCTACACGAGACCAGTTCACCTACGGGCAAAGTATTTAGGGTATTATGCCCAAAGGAAAAGCTCAAACAGTCAAGATTTCAGAGGATTAACAATAACGTGCAAACTGTCCAAAAACACACTGGTCTCCACCAGCTGGCAACAGGGCCAAAGTGAATGGACCAAAACAGGAGGCTGGGCTGTTTAAAATATTGCACTTCAGCGAATTTTCAACGAGATCCTGAGGAAAATCAGCGTTTGTCACCAGTAAAGTAATTAAGAGTAAACTATTCTGGGTGGCTAGACTGAATTCTCCCCTATTCTGGATCAACAGACCTTCTTCACCCCAACTCTAACTTCCTTATCTCTTTTTTTTTAATATATTTTATTGATTTTTCACAGAGAGGAAGGGAAAGGGAAAGCCAGAAACATCGATGAGAGAGAGAGCCATCGATCAGCCGCCTCCTGCACGCCCCCCACTGAGGATGTGCCCACAACCAATGTACATGCCCTTGACCGGAATCAAACCCAGGACCCTTCAGTCCCCAGGCCAACGGTCTATCCACTGAGCCAAACAGGTCTCGGCCTTATCTCTACCTTGATGGCAGCCAATATAATAATGTGAAATTTATGGCTACTAAAAGTTGAGGATGAGAAAAGTTTAAAAAAAAAAGGGGGGAGGGGGCGAGGGACATGTATCAAATTGAGAAAAGTTTTTTAAAAAGGGGGGGACACGTATCAAATCACCAACTCTTTCCTAGCATAGAAATGCAGGAGGGCTGAGAAGAAGAAACCGATTAAGATGTGTCTTCTCAATCTTGTTTTCAGAGATCCCTTCTTTATAACCGCTTAAGGATCCCATTCAGTAGCCCTGACCTGGTGGTAGCTCGGTTGGTTAGAGCCTCATACCACGATGCCAAGGTTGGGGGTTCAAGCCCTGGTCAGGGCGACATACAAGAATCGCAACCACTGAAGGCATATAAATAAAGAGAACCCGTGTTTCTCTCTCTCCTTGCTCTCTTTCTAAAATCAGTAAGTAAAATTAAAAAAAAATAAAATAAAGATCTCATTTGGTTAACACAACCTTTTAGGAGCCGTGAGGGACCAAACCTGTATTTCAAAGGGGGGGAAAATGAGACAGTTTCACTATTTGCCTCCACGCTACTAAGTCCATAGGTTTGCCCGAACAGTCCTGATGCCCTGTGGTTCCTTTGCGCTTTGTAAAAGGAAAAAAAAAAATAATCACCGGGAGCACTCAGTAAGTCATTCAGAAACAGAAACTGTCAGACACAACAAAACAGCGCAACAAAAAAAAGGCATGAAAAAGGAGGTGGATCTTGGGAGAGCCCACAGCAGTCACCGATTACCCCAATCCCTTTAAAATGACCCATTGGCCGGGACCGGTTTGGCTCAGTGGATAGAGCGTTGGCTTTGGGACCGAAGGGTCGCGGGTTCGATTCCGGTTTGGGGGCGTGTGCCTTGCTTGCGGGCACATCCCCACAGTGGGGCGTGCAGGAGGCGGCCGATCGATGTCTCTCTCTCATCGATGTTTCTGACTTTCTGTCTCTCTCCCTTCCTCTCTGTAAAAAATCAATAAAGTATATTTTTAAAAAAATAAATAAAATGACCCATTGCGGGGCCCACCCGTCCTTCCGGTTTGTCGCCCCGGTGTCATCTGCTGAGAACGTCCCTTCCCGATCAGTTCATTCAGCTCAACAACGCGCGCTGCCCACGTCCAGCGCTTGGAGCCTCCCACCTTCCCTCCAAGCCGAGCATCACCCCCTCCAAGCCGAACACCCCCCCCCTCAACGCTGAGCACCACCCCGCCCCGGGTGGCGGCCACGCACCTCTCAACCTTTCCCACCCCCGCCGCGCCTGCCTGTGACTCCTGCTCCACTGACGCCCCGCACGTTCCCCCCGGAGGCCCCCTGCCCCCAGGGCAGCCCCGCTCCCGCCACCGGCTCTCGCCCCGCGCCACCCCACACTGTCCTCCCGCCCCCCCGGCAGCCGGCGCCCCCTGCGAGGGGCCGCGTCCCCCCGCCCCCCGGCCTGCCCGCCCGGCCCCCTCGCTGCGCGCACGAACCTGCC
>PVJN01028073.1:0-27551 GCA_004026805.1 Lasiurus borealis | reverse complement strand
CTTGATTTGGGCCAAGGCCAATACTGCATTTTCCATGGAGGGCAGGTTCCCACTGCTGATGGCACTGACATAGGTCAGCACTAGGCTTTCTAGATCTTCACAGAGGAAAAGAGATACCTGCATTATTTGCAGAAAAATGGGGCATCTCTAAAATCAGATAGTTTTGAGAATGTTAATTTAACAATGCATTCCCTGAGCTTTTTTAGTATTCTGCATAGTGTTCTAGTAGTTCAAATATGTGATTGTTCTTGTTTATTTGTCTGTTTTTTGAAAATTGTGTGACTAAGAAGCCAGATCTTTCTTTGGGAAAAGAAAGTGTTCAAAGGAGAAATATCAAGGTATGTAATCATCCTCATGCCACCCTTTTTCTATTGAGAAATGAGGAAATGGTTAAAGTTGTGCCTATTCATTTTGTTAGATTGATATAGGCCTTTTTTTTTTTTTGTCTCTTTATTCTTTTCTTTCTTTCCCTCTTCCTCAGCTTTCATTTTCCTTCAGAATTCCTTTTTCTCTGCCACTTCAGTATGTAAAGCTGGTATTCGTATTAGCTGAAAAAACACCAAGTGAGCAAATTAGACTGGCTCGCCTTTACTCTTGGTTAGAACTTTGCTATTTGTCTTCCTTATCCCTTGCACACTTTTGTATGCATTCACCATCCTTCTAGAACAGTGATTTTTAATCTTTTTCATCTCATGGCATACATAAACTATTACTAAAATTGTGCTATTACTAAAGAATGGCAAGTGGATGATTACATAGATCTTGATATTTCTCCTTTGAACACACCAAAATATGTTTCTTTTTTATTATCATTCTGACAAAAAAATAGGTATAATTTAAAATCATTCATACTGGTTGGTTATTGTTATGTTGACTATTGTCATATTTTTATTTGGCATTCTAAAGGAAAAGAAGTCAGTGCCCTTGACTAAACAGTTGGGTGTTACATGTTTTAAGAATTATTAAGGAACACCAGTTGAAAATCATTGCTCAAGAGTATAGCAATAATTCATAGATTTCTGAGGCATGGTGTCTTTAGAAAAAAATCTGGTGCAAGATGTTTGCTTAGATTTCCTGTAAAGCTCTAGACAACTTGAGCCTGTGTTTGTTTAATGTTTATATCAAGGAAGATTCATTTTTTAAAGAGAATCTATGTTACCTTGTGATTATCTAAAGTTCTGATACATAATAAGTATCCACTATATTCATGGAACAAATGTTGCCAACTCATGTGGTTAGACTATTCCAACAATGGAACACTTATGAATAGAACTCTTTAACTTGACCTTTTCTTCAGATGGTATTTCTATTTTATACTACTTTAGAGGCATTACTAAAAAATTAGTAGCCATGTTTTGGGTACCTACTGGAACTTAATAATGTGATTCATATAATTTTATTGGTCGTAACTGATGAAGGATTTCCAACATTGACAGTGAAAGGAGAAACTTTTAACAGTGCCCCAGTCTTTCTGTTGATTTGAAGGAAACTCCTAAGGAGGGTACTCACGAGGTCCATTGACTTTGATGCCTCCTGAAAGAGTTTTTGTCTTAGAATGGTGAAAGATGTAGGAACAGAAATCTTCCACTTGTTGCACAAAGTCAGGATCCAGTTCATCGTTATGCAGTGTTGGAAGATGGGCAAGCTTTTTCCGGTGAGCAGGCAAGTCAAAGACAAAGCATTTCTTTCTTGCAAAGAATGTCTGTATACAATGACGGGGCAAATTAAAATTTTGGTGATTTTCATCAGTGTCTGGGGAAAGAAAAATGGGCTGTATTTAGTATAGAACTAGCATTCATTTTCGTGTATTTACCATGAATAAATTTGTCTTAAATGTGATGTCATCTATTTCAACACATCGCCACAAACTCTAAGCAAAAAGTTAAAGGTAACCTATCAGAGAAAGGAAGAAAGAAAGGTAATTTGCTCCAAGAACATTGAGTAATACAATCTCACATTGAATCTATTGGTTCACTTTAAATTAGTAGTGTTCATTATTTACTTGGCATTTTAACAAAGTGATTAAATATAGGAAACAATAAATGTAACCATTTACATACAGAGATCCTATATAATAAAGAGGTGATATGCAAGTTGACTGTCACACCCTCATACAATATGGCCACCCTCATGTTGTCCAAAAAATGGTCACCATAAGATGGCCAACAGGGGAAGTCAGTTGTGGGCATCAGGCCAGCAGAGGAGGGGTATCCAGGCCAGCAGGGGAGCGCAATTGGGGATGACCAGGCCAGCAGGGGAAGGCAACTGGGGATCATTGGGTCTGTAGGGAAGGGAGGGAAATTGGGGGGGGGGGTACCAGGCCTGCAGGGGAGAGCAGTTGGAGGCAACCAGACCTGCAGGGGAGGGCAGTTGGAGGTGACCAGGCCTGCAAAGGAGGACAGTTAAGGGCAAACAGGCTAACAGGGGAGGGAATTTTGAGCGGGTGGGGTGGAACAGGCCTGCGGGGAGGATACTCTCACAATCTGCGACTGCTGGCTCCCAAGCACGTGCCTGTTTCCCCAGGCCTGCTGGGGAGGGCAGTTGGGGGCAGTTTAGGCTTGTGGGATCAGGCCTAAATCAGTAGTCGGACATTCCTCAAGGGGTCCCAGACTGGAGAGGGTGCAGGCTGGGCTAAGGGACACCCCTCACACACACACACACACACACACACACACACACAGTGCATGAATTTTAGGTACTGGGCCTCTAGTATTCTTATGTTACTTTTCTTTCTCTTTCCAGAACTGAAGTCCCTGTTACCTTCTTTCAGCTTCAACGAGTTCTCCAGGTAGTCATCTGCTGTGATATATTTGCCATATGCTTCCAGAGATAGGTAGAAATCTCTTACGGTCCACACTAAGTCTGGACAGAAGCTCACAGCATCAGCTGCATCTTTAACCCCATCAAGATCAGGTGGAGACACTGTCCTGAGATAATTTGACAGTTCTATTACATAACTGAGATATAATTAAGGAAAAATGATTGGAAATAGGACTGCACCTAAGCCCATATTGCATTCCTTCATCCCTATACTATTATGTTCTCTTTTGCTTGTAACCAATTCTTCATAACTTATATCAGTAAGTATAGGGGCTGTTTCTGTTGTACCTTTAATATTTATCACATTTTTATTTTTGTGTTGGATTCAAAAGGTTCATAAACACAGCTGGTAGATAGAAGAATTTTCTCTGGCTTTGGTGCCATCCTGGGTCATAAAAGGATACTGCAATAGATCGAAAGCCCTCTGGTCAATTTTGTTCATGGTGTTGTAAACAAGGGTACTACTCAATAGTATTGCCAGTGCAAAGATCTGAGCATCATTGTTCTGGTCACCCTAGAAGTCAAAACAAATGTTAAGTCATGTCTCATGGCATTCCCCAATAAGCAATCATTAAAAATAAGCCCCTGACTTAAAATGCTAAATGAACAAACAAAAATTATTGTGAAACACATAATCATTTTGAATAGAATAGTTCTGTCATTAGCATTGATAATTTTTGATGCTATTTTCACTATACAGTGGTACCTAGAGATACTAGTGCCCTAAGATATGAGATTTTTGAGATACAAGCCATCGAGCGAGCGATTTTTGCTTTGAAATACGAGCAACATTTGAGATAGGAGTAATCGCGCGAATCAGCCAGCTGCACACGACCCACCAGTTTACCGCAACTTGAATATCTCATAGTTTCCCACACCTCAAGGTTACAGAATGAATTAAACTCGTATCTCGAGGTACCACTGTACTTTAATTTATACTGATACAAAAACATACATAGTGAAGACTATTGAATGCCATTGGACATCTGGCATATGTTTTTACAAATCTTCCCTATTTCAACCATAAACCACTGATGACCAAAGAGGGTCACCCTTGCTGGCTGGTTCCAGGAGGGATGTTTGGGTGTCATTGGTTCTGCTGTGGCTGGAAGCTCTATGGTAACCAGGCAGTCCTGTATTGATGGTCTATGGAGGCGCTGTGGTTTTCCATAGAGCTCAAGGAGGGAGTGGAGCTTATGCCTAAAAGCCAGAGTCCATGCCTCCCTGTCCACGTTCTCCAATGGTAGATATTGGCATGTCCACCTGTCAAATGCTTCTTGATGGGTCTCATATTTATAATCAGATTTGTTCTGTCTGTTCAGAGTCAACCTATGTAAGATATGAAGTGCACCTCGCAAAGGCACTGGCCGGACAGATGGAGGAGAAATGCCAAGTCATTAAGTTGAGTGCAGCTAAAGAGACATGCAGGGGGACAGAGTCATCTTTAGACAATGCTAGGCATGAGAAAGAGTCATTAAATATACCCAGCCTTGCTGATGCTTGCAGAAAGGTGACCATGACCTACTGGACACTGAAGCAGGAAATTACATCCCTGGTTCACAAACTGAAGGGAGAGAGATCCAAATGCTCCAGACAAGAGGAGGAGATGGTGAAGATGCTAAAGATCCTCAGGTCCCTGGAAGAGGCCGTGAAAATCTCCACTTCACAAGCTGCTGTTCCAAACCCTCCTGGACTCCAGAAGCCATGCCCAGATGGTCCCCTCCTCAGGGATGGACCTGGGTCTTAAAGCAGTGCTATTTTCTCCTCTCCACTCAGGCCTCTCCTGCTGCCAGCTGTGCCGCCTGCCTCTACCTCCAGTTGAGGATCCCTAAGACCAGTGGTGTAACCTTGGGCTGGACTCCTCCTCCTCTACATCCTATACACAGTGCTCAGCTCCTGCAAGACAATCCCTTCACATGTAAAGAACACAAAACTTGCTGCAGTCACCAAGAAAGAAGGGCTTTTCTATAGTCACAGACTCTCTCTTAGCAGCAGTGAAAGAAATGCTGCCCATAAGAGTTGTATCTTTGACTCAAATTTTCTTCATCAACTTACATTTCTTAGAATTTTGTCATCATTATATATGGTAATCTAAGTCAACATTAATATTTTACCTTCTTAAATATTTTATTTTAATTTAAAAATATATGCACCTTTGTAATAAAGGCACTTCATTGTAAAAAAAAAAGTCACTGAAATTTGGAGGTTTGTACAACATGTAGTATTAATTGTCCTATCATATTTACAAAATGGCAAATATAGTATAGGTTTTTTCAAACAAGTTATAATAGGGACATTTCTACCTGAAAATGAAAGTTTATTTTGATTAAACTGGTTTATTTGCTTATAAATATTAATCAATTATAAAACATGGATTAAACTCTATGTAAAATAAAATTTCAGAGTTCATGAATTTTATGTACTGTATGGTATTTTCCTCAAATTTGGGATGACTTGTTTCTCTGATTCCCAGATCATTTGATACTTTTTTCTTAAAATTTATTTCTTATTGTTGGTAATATTACATATGTCCCTTATTTTTACCCCACATCTCCCCTCCACCCAGACCCCACCCTACCTCAGGCATTAACCACACTATTATTTGTGTCCTTGGACTATGCATATCCTATATAATAAAAGGATAATATGCAAATTGATCCCAACAGCAGAACAACTAGTCACTATGACACATATTGACCACAAGAGGGCAGACACTCAATGCAGGAGCTGCCCACTAGTGGTCAGTGCACTCCGACAGGGAGAGCTCTGCTCAGCCACAAGCCAGGCTGACGGCTGTGTGAGTGCAGCAGTGGTGGCAGGAGCCTCTCCCCTCTCCTTGACAGTGCTAAGGATGTCCAACTTCAGGCCTAAACTGGCAGGTGGACATCCCGTGAAGGCTCCTGGGCTGCCAGAGGGATGCCTGACTGCAAGCTTAGGCCCAATCCTCCAGGAGCAGGCCTAAGCTGGCAAGTGGACATCCCCCAAGGTGTCCCAGACTGCAAGAGGGCATAGGCCAGACTAAGCACCCCTCCCCCCCTGCCAAGTGCATGAATTTTTTTTGCACCGGGCCTCTAGTCTCTATAAAAAAAAACACTAATATGCTAAGTGTCAAATTGTCCAACTGGTCACTATGGCACACACTGTCCACCAGGGGGAAGATGCTCATTGCAGGAGCTGCCATGATGAACACTGGCCATTTATAGAAAAACGGCACCTCAGACCTGGCACCCGCAAAGCAACACTCAGCTTCCCCGAAGTTGGACACAGGCCCTGCCACCACCTTAGAACAACAACCCACTAAATCACAGCTATCACAGATTCCATGGCCCACAGTCCACCCATCCTGGAAATGGTAACTGTGGGCACCAGGTAATGACATCACATAGCAATATCCTGCTTCCTCTCCCTAGTGACTAGCCTCCTTGGAGTTTTTTCAGCCCATAAACATGACTTGCTTTATAGCCAGGTGCAAATATTTTACACTTTAACCAAATGTCTGTGAAGCCTTTTGCCATGCCTCATTGTTCTAGGCTGCAAACATAATGTTCTGGGCTGAAAACATTGCACAGCTCTTCCGTTGCCCAGGAGGCAGGGCGTGTTAAGGCAGAGAAAGGTGGAGTAGGTCACTGAACAATGGGTCAGTTGGAGTTTGGGGGGAAAGGGTGGTTCATGCTCTGGCCAAGTGTGCCCAGGTGTTGTACCTGTGCCCTGAGTTTCTTGGAAACAGCTGAAATAACATTTGTAAACTTTGTCATTGTAAGAGTCCTAACAACCTCTCATGGTTTCTGAGTATAAATTTGTTGTAACACTTGTGGTCTTGACTGCAATTCAGCCTTTGCCATGATGAAGTGCTGCAACTGTAGTTGCTGGCCAGCTTAATAAAGGCTCATAAATTTTGATCTCTGTTTCTGATGTTCGTCTCCTGTGGGTTGCCCCACAACACTCATCTCATTTGATCCTCACAGAAGTCCTGGAGTAGGTAGATAGGAGACTCAGTGGAATCCTATTTTCTTTTCCTTAGCTGGAAGATGGAGATTTAGGAAGCTTAGAAATTTGACCCAACTGAAAAGAAGTAAGGAATGGTGGAGCTTCAAAATGACTTCAGGTTTTCTCACTGCACAGAATATAGACAAACACTGCTATAGTTAAATATTTCATGCTTTACTCTCTCTGTATGATCTATAATAATAACCTGCTTCATGTTGATATTTACTGCTGTGTTGCTGACAGTTACCTGAAAGATAAGTTGGGGTACTTCACTGGTCTGGAAAAGGGTTAGCTACATCAGAAAGCAGGTCTAATTAAGGCAAGTTTATTCTATATCTATTAAAGGCTAAGTTGACTCATGCATGAGTGATACATATAAAGCTCTCACTGATGCCATTCACATGTGTGTGTTTCAATCTGTTATTGTCGACTGTGAATTTGGTTGTCACTTCTATTATAGAGAAAGGTGAATAGTGATATGAAAATATTTCTTCTAATTAATTTTTTTCAATGTTCACAAATCTGTGCACTGGGCTACTAGTGTGCATCTAAGTTCTTTGGTTAATTGCTTTCCATCCCTGCCCCCATCCACTCTCCTCCTTTCTGAAATCTGTCAATCTGTTCCATACACCCATGCCTCTGGACCTATTTAGTTCACGAATTTATTTTGTTTTTTAGACTCCACAGATAAGTGAGATCATGTGATATTTTTCTTTCTCTGACTGGCTTATTTCACTTAGCATAATGGTCTCCAGGTCTATTTATGCTCTTGCAAAGGGTAAGAGATCCTTCTTTTTTTACAGTTGCATAGTATTTTATTGTGTAAATATACCAAATGTTTTTTTATCCACTAACCTACTATGGGACTTGGGCTGTTTCCAAATCTTGGTTATTATAAAAAATGCTGCTATGTACATAAAGGTGCATATATTCTTTCTGATTGGTATTTTTGTATTCTTAGAATCTATTTACAGAAGTAGGGTTAGTGGCTCAAATGGAAGTTCCATTTTTTACTTTTTTGAGGAGACTCCATACTGTTTTCTATAGTGATATACCAGTCTGCATTCCCACCAAGAGTACACTGGGGCTCCCTTTTCTCCACATCCTTGCTAGCATTTGTTTATTGATTTGTTGATGGTAGCCATTCTGGCCGGTGTGAGGTGGTACCTCATTATAGTTTTAATTTGCATCTCTCTGATGATTAGTGACATTGAGCATTTTTCATGTCTTTTGGCCATCTGTATGTCCTCTTTGGAGAAGTGTATATTCAGATCCTTTGCCCATTTTTTAATTGGGTTGTTTTCCTTTTGTTGAGTTGTATGAGTTCTTTATATATTTTGGAAATTAAACTCTTCAGATTATTATTGGTGAATTTGTTCTTTGGTACCTTGGGTTCTCTTTTCATTTAGGTAATGGCTTCTTTTGCTATGGACAAGCTTTATAGTTTTATGTCTCACCTGTTTTATTTTTTTCTTTTGTTTCTCTTGCCCTAGAAGATATAAAAAAAAATTCTGCTACATGAAATTGCTGAGATTTTACTGCCTATGGTTTCTTCTTGGACTTCTGCTTGTGTGGTAGGCAACCAGTCTATGTGTCTCACATTGATGTTTTTCTGTTTCTGACTATCTATCTCTTCCTGCTCCCCCTCCCCCTTCTACTATCTCTGAAAAGCAATGAAAAAAGATATCCTCAGGCAAAGATTTAAAAAATTGACCATAATGGTGCAGGTTGATTTCTGGGGTCTCTGTTCTGTTCTATTGATCTATTTGTCTGTTCTTGTTTCAGTACCAGATTGTTTTGATTATAGTGGCTTTGTAGTATAGTTTGATATACAGTATTATAATCCTGCCAACTTTGTTCTTCTTTCTCAAGATTGCTGTTTTAGGTTGCTATTTTATGACTTCTAGTCTTGGATAGTGGCTTTACACAATAGGTGTCCTGTAGGACCCAGTGGTGCAGTCTCCTTGATCTTATGAGTTGAGTACTTTAGGCATGGCCATGGTATGGGTTATATGAGCTCTTCTGTTGAATTTGGGTCTTTACTGCTATTTTCTCATTTGTAGGTTAGCTCAGTTCTCAGGCTTATTGACTATGAGTCTCAACTCTGATAAAGAGTGCTAACTGTTATAAAGGTGCTGACAGAACAAAACAAGGCAAAACCAGACCAAACCCAAAACACAAAAACAACATATTTTCATATTTTTAAAAAACAATCACAATAATAAAAACAACCACACTTAAATCACCTAAAAAAAAAAACAAGCAAAAATACCCCTGCAAGACAGAATACTAGAAGACACAGACCAAAAGAACTAAAGAAGAAAAAAATGGAATATGAAAGCAAAGAAGGAAGAGACCAGAAATAGGGTAAGTATAAATAAATAAAAGATAAGGGGTTGAAAAATGATGACCAACAAGAAGGCAGGGAGGGAGACTATATGAGAGAGTGAAGGAGCAATAGAGGAGTGTGTGGATGTATGTGATGTATGTGATGTGATGTGTGTGTGTGTGTGTGTGTGTGTGTGTGTGTGTGTGTGTGAGTTTGAGACAATCAGTTCCTGTGGGTCTTCTGGGGGCTGCCAGACCATGCAGTCTTGGACTGCAAAACTCATCTGCCACTGCGGACACTCTAGGGTGGACATCATGGGCATAGAGACCATGACATTTAAAGAACAGGACTGCTTGTGACTAGGATCTTAGCCTCACCACCACCCAATCTGGTCTCAGACAGAAGCCAGGACCCAACAACCACTCAGGACAAAGACCGTGACCACAGTTGCAGACACACGGACACAAAGACTCCAGACATCCTGGCAGCAGATTTCTGGAGTTCTGATGCATGGCCCCCCGGCAGACACCCTCTGGACCAGCTTCCAGGCTGATTCTGAAAATCAAGCACTTTGTCCAGGATATTGTGGTCTGAGTACTTAATTATACTCTACAAAGCAGTCTACATTATCTTATCCAGTACTCAAAATAACACTATAGGATAGATTTCATCGGTTGATGATGGGGGGAAGGAGGGGAGAGTGTCCTTAGCCCAAGGGCTGAGTCAGCTTCAGGACTGCTCTTTCTTCTCCCAGGGAACTGTACTCTGTGGGGAGGGGTCCTGGTTAGGATGATTTAAACAGACTGGTGTTGGGGGCAGGCACTTCCTTCCTCCTAATGCCTCAGCTCTGCTTATGTCACTGAAACCCTTTTGTCCCTACCTCAAGCAGGAGGTGATAAAAAAAAAAAAAAAAATCTCAGCCTTGCTTGGGATTAGAGCCTTGCTCTAATTTTTTCAGCACAGCTGGCTCTCCCTAGGAGGGGCATCTGCCTACCCTTCCACTGGCCAGATGTCCAGACAGGGGGCAGATTTCCAGCTCAAAGCCATTCCACAAGTGGGGCAAGGGGCTCCTCCTCTTTGTGAAAAGTGGGAAGGATCGTGCCTCTTTTCCTAGGGCACACTATCTGGCCCCCAACCTGCTCTCTGCTGAAAGTTCTTTCAGAGAATAAGCTGACCCTCAGATGGACTGCTGGGTGATCTACTCAGACCCCTCTGCGGGTCTGGAGTTCTGATGCATGGCCCCCCGGCAGACACCCTCTGGACCAGCTTCCAGGCTGATTCTGAAAATCAAGCACTTTGTCCAGGATATTGTGGTCTGAGTACTTAATTATACTATACAAAGCAGTCTACATTATCTTATCCAGTACTCAAAATAACACTATAGGATAGATTTCATCCAAGGATGAAACTAAATCACCAATTGAGGTTGACCATATGAATTCATAGTAAATCAAAAGCAAAACAAAAACTAAACAACAGGGAAGTTGAGGGAAAGATCCAGTTGTGTGCTAGAGCCAGCTTACATTAGCCCACAGGAGCTGACTATTAAATTCCAAACCCTGGGTTTCCTGACTTCACTTTGGGAACTTGGACTCAGCTATGATGGGGAATTTAGATTATTGGCAAGTATTACAAGCCAAGGCTTTTTCAATTTCCCCACCCCCAGGAGGCTGGTCGTTAAATAAACAATTACCAGCAGAGAGGTAGGAAAAGTTCATGTATGTTCAAATGATAAGATAGGTAAGACCAAAAGAAAATCAAATATTTAAGGAGATTTACTCTTGACAAAGTCAGAAGAGCTACAGCTGCCAGAGCCCCAATTTGAACTCTGAGCCATAGCTGGGTACTAATCACTATTCTCTGCAGGATCAGACTTGGGACAGTGATTTTATTTGCACTGTTTTTCTGCATTTTGGTTAATGGCCTAGCCCCACATTAGTGGAGTATCTCCATCATGACTTTGGCTTAGAGATATTTTTCTCACTTCAGATTTTCAAACTTTGTCTATTAATATGGAAAGGGAAATAAAGATATACTCTATTCAAGTGGAAGTACAAAAAAAATTTCTGTAAAGCATGTTCAGAGATGAGAAGGTTCATCAAAAAGGAATCCTTGTTCCTCACCTTCTCAACATCTCCCAGTCCCTCGGTGTCAAGCAGAACCAGGGTGTGGTTTGGCTCCTCAGGATGAGGCACACACCACATCCAGATTCCCTTGGTGTGAGACTGCACAGTGGATCCAACAGAGAAGCCTACAGGGAGAGTGGACAGGTTATAATAGATGAGGGATCTAGAAATAAGAGATGTCCTTGACAAATGAGCTAGAGCTTAAGGAGAGCAAGATGTAGAGATGGTGCAAAGAAGAACCAGTATTGATCTGAACTGCCATTGATATTAGAAAATAAGAATATCAGACAAAACTGGTTTGGTTCAGTGGATAGATCAACAGTTCGATTCCGATTAGGGGCATGTACCTTGGTTGTGGGCACATCCCCAATGGGAGATGTGCAGGAGGCAGCTGATTGATTCTCTCATCAATGTTTCTAGTTCTCTATCCCTTTCCCTTCCTCTCTGTAAAAAAAATCAATAAAATACATTTTTTAAAAAAAAAGAAAAGAAAAGAAGAATATCAGGTACAACAGGTTGAAAAGGATGATTTTTTAAATCAAAAATATTATGCTACTAAAATTTTAATAGTTTATAATTTTATATATATAGTAGAGGCCCGGTGCAAAAAAAAAATTGTTCATGGGAGGGGTCCCCTCAGCCCAGCCTGCATCCTCTCCAATCTGGGCCTAAATCTGCAGTCAGACATCCCTCTCACAATCCAGGACCACTGGCTCCTATTGCTCATCTGACTGCCTGCCTGATCACTCCTAACCATCTCCCCACCCCCGCCAGCTTGGTTATCTCATACTTCCCCCCTTGCCAGCCTGATCACCCCTAACTGGCCCCCTGCTGGTCTGGTCACCCCTTTCTGCCCCCCATCCCCAACCTGTGGGCAGCCTGCTGCTCGGTCATTTGGTCGCCTCTCACTAAATCCCCTGCTGGCCTAGTCTTCCCACACACAGCCTGTTTGGTTGTCCATTCAGTTGTGATGGTCACTTGGGCTTTTATATATATATATAGATATGTTATTTTATTGATGTCTTCCTCTTTATGACTGAAAAACATTTTGCTTTTTCTAAGAAGCTATTAAGTAAAAGAAAAAGGTGATATTTGAGGAACATACCTCTGTCCTTTACCTTCCAGAAGATAATTAGCCAGCTATGGCCTAAATATGACCTTTTAATATTCCTGACCATCTCTCACTTTCTCTCCTCATATCTCTGTGTTCATGCTGAGAGTGTGGGTGAAAAGAAAGACTTGACAGAGCTTAGTTAGTGTCACTCACCCTCATTCCTTCCAGCCAGCTTGTTTATCAGGTAAGATTTGCCAGTGCGGTAGAGGCCCACAATAGCCACCACGACAAGAGGCTGGGTGAAGGCAGAGAGGATCTCCAGAGCTTCCTGATTAACTACCAGTTTCCCTTCGATGTTCTCAATGAGGCACACTGGGCCTGGCATGAGGATCTCCGAGGCCAAGTCCAGGACCTTGTCTACAAGGGAATAGATGGGATGGATTAGAACTTCCAATCTCTAAGCAGAGAAAGTAATTTTGCTTCCTGAATCTGGGGACATTCTACTACCCAGCATGGCCTAAGTTTCTAAAGAAATTATTATTATTTTTAAATGACAGCAAAACAGGTCATAGGAAAATAAGTCATAAGTCCACCAGAGGTCTACTATAGAGTACTCCACTGCTTCTTAAATATGTAGTGGGCTCATGGAAAACCATTCTCTGAATCTCCTCTATTGCTAGTTTGAATCTGACTCTTCTCTGTTTTTGGCTTGCTTATGTTTCTTAGTTTTTATCTCTCTGAATCCCCATATGGAATCTTTATGAGCACTCGTTATTATGTTACATTTATTTTCCCCCATCTAAACTTGCTTTTCTGGAATGTAGGGGTATGTCCAGACAAAGTGTATTATAAATCCTGACAGGTCATTACATAGCATTATTGAACAAATCATAGTTATTTAAAATAATTTTTATATAGCTATTGGTATGCCTTTTTCAATCAAAACTTTTAAGGCATGATCATTTTATGATTGAGAAAATGAGTGAAAATACTTTTTAAAAAATATATTTCTATTTATTTCAGAGAGGAAGGGAGAGGGAGAAAGAGAGCAAAACATCAATGATGAGAAAGAATCACTGATTGGCTTCCTCCTGCACACCTTCTGGGGATTGAGCCCAGAACTCAGGCATGTACCCTGACCAAGAATTGAACCATGCCTTTCTGGTTCATAGGTCAATGGTCAACTGAAAAGAATTTTTAAAATAATATTTAACCATTTATTTGGGGGCATCAATTCCTATAACCTGTTAAAACATGTTTAAGCTAGCTGAGATTTAGGCAAATGCTTGCTATTCTGCCTTGCCTCATCATAAAGAACAATTTTCTTTCATTTTATAATTGACTAGAGGCCTGATGCCTGAAGATTCATGCAAGAATGGGCCTTCCTTCCCCTGGCTGCCAGCACCACCTTTGCTCCGGCCTGGAGCCACCTTTCTGCATTCATTCTGCCCAGAGCTGCCTTTCCACCTTCCCACACTGCTCAGAGGCCCAGAGCAGTTGGGGCAGTGCAGAATGCCTGCGCCATCACCATGGCGATGACACAAGCCACCCGCCCCGGCAGCTCAGCACCTGTGTATGCATATTAACCCACCATCTTTGTTGGGTTAATTTGTATACTCAATCCTGATTGGATGGTGGGCATCGCAAAGGTACAGTCACTTTTCATCTTTCCTTTTTGTTAGTGTAGATTATTTACTACTAAAGCTAAAAACCCACTATCTATTTGACTTTTTTTTTCACTGAAATTTTACAATGAGCACATCTAGATTTTCTTATTAGTTGACTGTAAAAACTGCTTTTGAAAAATTATAAAGACACATTCTCCCCACTTCCTTATAGCCAGTGCCCTGGAGACCATCCAGGTATAGATAGATAAAACTAGAACTTCTTGGGAGCAGATAATTGCAAATGACATAGCACCAGGGAATCAGAAAATGTCTAGTTCAAGCCAGGTCCAGAAAGAGCGGGTTCCAGGTGATTTTACAGATTCAAATGCCAAGTTTCATTTCTTTCTAGTTCACTTCCTATGCAATATTAACAACTTACCTTGTGCAGTTCTGTTTGTCCGATTTGTATATAGTGGGGTCAAAATATTCTTAGATTAGAAAAATAGGGAGACTGGCAGTAATGATCTACAGCAGTTCGCTAGGAAAGCAGAAGGTACACAATCTACATATATTTACAGATCATGGGGCTGACAAAATACTGCATTTCGGGATGTGGTCACTAATGGGAGAGATAACTACTTTGTCTGACTTCTCAGACCTCCAATGAATAACATTAGATCTGTTTAGCTATATTAACATGTTTTACAGATTGTCCCCAATTGTTATCTGGTTAACACTTTTAGGAAAGCCCCGTCTCCAAAATCTTTGCAAATTAAATGTGTTCAAGTCCTATACTTACCTATTGCTCTACCTTTTATAGCTTAGCTTGTGATGTGTGCTCTGAGATGCATTCTCCCTAACACTGTTAGAGGCCCATTACCTTTTATAAATAAAAAAAAAAACAATGTAAGAATTCATTTCACACACGCATACACACACACACACACATACACATACTTATGTTGGTTTTAAAGTCAGGCATGCCTGATTTCCAATCCTAGCCCTACAACTGGGTCTCTGAACGATATTGCATTTCACTCAATACTCTAAGCCTGTTTTCAAAATAATGAAAGTAAATAAGATAACTAATGTCTATTTATGTCAGTAGTACCACTAGCTTGAGAGAAAAAGAAAAAGAGAGAGAGCCAAATCTGTAGAAACCTAAAAAACTGTAAAGAAGGAAAATGTTAAGAAATCTTTTATTGAAAGTTCAAAAGTGCTAATAATGGCATTTCTAGAAGAAAATATCATTATTTTCAATCATAAAATTCTAGTAGTATTATTTTTAAAATTGTTGTTTGCTTTTGCTTTGATTCGTGTTTTTCCTTGGTTTGAATTTGGAGGAAGAGGAAAAGGCTCTTACCAAGGAGACAAATGGGAACTGAAGGAGAAGGAGATGCATGGGGCTTGTAAGGAGAGAGTTCTGAGGAGTAATTACTAGGCTGTAATGAGGGTCAAGGTGGGCAACCATTGAAGCAAGTGATAGTAATTACAGAGGCATTAGACTAGTCGAAACAAGGGCCTTAAGGAAAGAGTGGGTGCCAAGAAGTCAAAACTAATTGATTCATGCTATTTATAAAGGAAGAAATCCACTTTCAAACAATGTACAAGACTATGACTAATATATATATAGTTGTTTTCATGAAAATAACTCTACTATTCATTTTAGGTTTTAACTATTTTGGCCGAAATGATGTAAGCAAACTATTTACATTATCATTCATTGCTCTTTCTCACAAAAATAATAGTATAGTGCTGAAATTTTCAGAATGATTTTTGAACTAACTTAATCAGGGTTTATCAAAGATTAAGATAACTGAAGTGGCAATTATGATCCCCATAGGTCATAAACTGGCAAAGGAAGAAAAACAGTGTTAAGACATTTCAAACTCATATTAGTCTCTACACGTTTCTGTCTATCTGAGCAGGAAGCAAATATAGCTGGCACTTAATGAATGCTGCTTCCTGTCTGAGGGCACCTCACTGTCGTTTTTAATTAAGTCTTATATCCCACACCAGGTTCAGCTGCAGCCTATCCTGAATAAAATGTTTTTAAAACCTCCTCACCCTTACACCCTTACACATCTTTTACCACCCTGGCCCCAATCTTACCTTAACTATGAAGTCAACAACAGGGATCTTTTAGAGCCGGTAACAAAGCTGCTTCAGGAGATTGTTGTAAGAGTCCTAACTCTGTCTCTCAGTTTAGCTGTGCTGGTTTGTTATAAACTTCTTCCCAACCAAATCCTGGGGATGTTATTTTTCTTTATAGTCCCCTTCCCCTCACACACAGAGGAAGAGCAGAGGATTAGAAGTTGGTTTCCCAACTTCACTAAAGGAAACTGAAAGACCAGGAAGCAAGCTCACTGACAGGGCAGTTCCAAAGGAACTGATTGTTGCCTGGTGGTTATATTTGACCTGACTTCTCAGAAATTGCATAATGTTAGTGAAAAAGAGTTTCAATTTTCTTTTCTATTTCAAACTGTCCTCAGGGCTGTGAGAATCCATAATTCTACAGTTAAAAAGGAAAAAATATATATTCACATAGTTCTCCTTTTTAAAACAGTGATCATGCTTGTATTTTTTCATTAAAGATGTTGATAGAATTTTCTCTGATAAAATCGAGTTTGACATATATAGAATACATTGCTGTACAATGTCTATGAAAAATTAACTTACTAAATAGATAAGCCAAATGCTGAACAATTTTAAAGAATTGAAAGAAAATGATCTCTTCAGTAAGTGGTATTGAGAAAACTGAGCAAATACATGCAAAAAAAATAAACGAGGTTTTTACACCATGTACAAAAATAAATTCAAAATAGTTTCAAGACTTATATGTAGTAACTGAAACCATAAAACTTCTAGCAAAAATTATGAGTAATAAACTCTTTCATATCAGTCTTAGCCATATATTTTTTAATATATTTCCTCAAGCAAAAACAACAATAGAAAAATAAACAAACAGAACAACATCATAGTTTTTGCACAGTAAAGGAAACAATCAACAAAATGAAATGCAGCCTACTGAATAGACGGTATTTGAAAATAATATAGCCAAAAAAAGTTTAATATTAAAAATACATAAAGAACTCATACAACTCAATATCAAACACACAACACACACACACATACACACACACACACACACACACACACCCCTAAGGATAGGCATTTCTCCAAAGAAGACAGAGAGACAGCCAATAGACACATGAAATATACTCAACATCACTAATCATTAGGGGAAAGCAAATCAAAATCACAATGAGATGTCACTTCATACTTGTCACATGGCTATTATAAAAAAGACAATAAATAATAAGTGTTGGAGAGAGGTGGAGAAAAGGAAACCTCATGTACTGTTAGTAGGAATATAAACCGGTGCAGCCACTGTGAAAAAGTGTGGCTGCAAAAAAATAAAAAATAGAACTACCATACAGCCCAGCAATTCTACTTATGGGTGTTTATCAAACAAACAAACAAACAAACAAAACAACAACACTGATTTGAAAAGAGCTATATACACCCTTGTGTTTATTACAGTATTATATACAATAACTATAATATAGAAGCAACCTATATGTCCATCAGTAGATGAATGGACAAGGAAGATGTGGTGCATGTATAAAATGGAATATTGCTCAGTAAAAAAAAAAAAAAAGATAAAATCTTAGCATTTGTGGCATGAATGAACCTAGAGGTGAAATAACTTGGATAGAGAAAGATAAATATATGATTTCACTTATATGTCGAATATAAAAGAAAGACACAGAGATGAACAAGAAAATAATACAGAAAGCAACTCATTGAGAGGAACGAGGAAAGAGGTTTGGGGGATGCATAACAAGATGAAGGGGAATCAGAGCTACAAAAGTCCAATTATAAATAAGTTACAGGAATATAAAGTACAGCATAGGGAATCTATACTAATAAAGGGGTAATATGCTAATTAGAGCAGATGTCTTCTGGATGTCTTTCCAGAAAAAGCCAGAGAGGCTGCAAGGGCCGATGTTCAGGCAACCACGGGCCCTTGTAAAGGATAGAGACTCAGGTCAGCAGTGGCAACAGCAGCAGGGTAATGGAGGCAGCACCTTCTCCTGATCCACCAGGTTGTCTCCTGCAGAGGGTGACCAGACTGTGGCTTAGGCCAGGGACCAATGCAGAGGCAGTTAGGGATGATCAGGCAGGCAGAGGGGTTAGGGGTAATCAGGCAGTCAGGTGAGTGGTTAGGAACCAGCAGACCCAGATTGTGAAGGAGATGTCCCAGATTGAAGAGGGTGCAGGCTGGGCTGAGGGACACACACCCCCACTCCCACCACTATGCATGAATTTTATTCGTTAGGCCTCTAGTATAGTCAATAATATTGTAATAACCTTGGTGACAAAGGGTTAGTAGACTTATTGTGGTGATCACTTTGTAAGTCACTATGCTGTACACCTGAAACTAATATAATATGTCTCCTGCAATGAAAATTAAACAAAAAATAAAATTAAAAAAATGATCAGTCATTTTACTGAGATATTTTTAATCAAAAATGGGTGTTGGATTTGCCACATGTGGTTTTCTGAGTCTATTGATATGATTATGTGATTTTTGTCTTTCAATTTGTTTATGTGGCATATCACATTTATTGATTTGCAAATATTTTCTTCCATTTGATAGGTTTCCTTTCAATTTATTGATGGTTTCCTTTGCTCTGCTGAAACTTTTTATTTTGATGTAGTCCTATGACTGACTATTTCATAAAGTGACCACTGCTGGACTATGTGCTAGATCCAGGTCAGAGCAGAGACTGTGTTACAGAACCCAAGTTCATCCACCCAATGCTTCAAAGCCAATGCTCAGAATGTCAGCATTTGGAGTAAGGAAGTTTATTGATCAAGGCACCAACTGAGATGATGGGAGACTTAATGATGCCCCAAGCCCATCTAACTTGCTGGACTAGGGACCAGATTAAGGGTTGTTAAAGTGTTAGTGGGAAAAGTGCTGGTGGAGCGAGTTTCAATTGGAGGATCTTGGAACTTGGCCACTTATGGTAAAGAGCCATCAACACTGGATCTTCCTGAACAATGGACCTTTGGTTTCTGAAAGTGTTTCAGGGCTTAACTTCTGGTTATGGCCTGGTTCTTTGGTTTCATGTTTGTACTGTGAGCAAGACTTGGGTACAGCTAGAGGTCAAAGTTCTTTCCTCCGCACATGCTTTGGCTGCATGATTTGCATATTGCTTTCTTGTCTTTGAAAAGCAACTCATTATCTCATTAAACAGGACAGAACCATCTTGAGCTGGTTCTATGGTTACAATTGTCTGATTGAATTCCCCCTTCTGCCCCACAGTCTGTTGGTTTCTAGAAGAGACCATTTCTGTGGGTCATAAACCAGTACCCCTATCCATCTGCTCCATTTGCCTTGTTCTATATAAATATTCAGTGCCTGATGATTCATTTGTGTGTGTGTGTGTGTGTGTGTGTGTGTGTGTGTGTGTGTGTGTCTGTGTGTGCGTGTATATGAGTGTCTGTGTGTTTTGGTGAGCAGGTTCAAGTGTGATTTCTTCCCCCCCGTTCTTGTCCAGATGAATTTGAAGAATGAAGCCATAGAGATACTATCTCTAAAACTCAAATTCTAAGACTCTGTCTCTCCTGGCATGGAGAGACAGTTCCATCCTTTTGCATGTGACTGCCTAGTTTTCCCAACATTATTTATTGGAAGAGATTATCTTATTGTATATTTGTGGCTTCTTTGTCATAGCTTAATTGACTTTATATGTGTGAGTTTACTTCTGTGCTCTCTAACCTGTTCCATTGATCTGTATGTCTATTTTTTATTCCAGCGCCATGCTATTTTAATTGCTGTGTTTTACAATCTGTGCTTCAGGCTGACATAGTCACTAACTGTGTAATCCTTTAAGTTACCCCTTCCAATATCTTCCCATATCAACTTCCTTAAGTCATTTGCAAAAATCTCTACATGAAAAATATTCTGTAATGTTTTGTGATGGCTCTGTTTTTCCCCCTGTTTTAATTCCATAGAGGTAGAAGTGAGGTAGGTTAGTTGCCTTTATTGTTTCTCATTATTACTTTGTTTTTCTTTAGTCATGCCTCAGCAACCCTGACATAAACATGTGCACACACATACACACACACACACACACCAAACAAAAAAAAACACAGCAAAAACATGATGTATCTTTAGAGCACATCATTAGATCATACTACTCATTACTCCCTCTTATTCCAGAGGTCCTGGATCTCCCAGTGCTTTCATTTACTCAAGATTTTAGCACCTGATGCTTCTCCATTTCACCACTACTCTTATGATTAATTTTGAGACCTTTATCATCCAGTAGCCACCATCTAAAGGCCTGACCTCCTGGACCCTTGACTTTCTCATACCCAAAGTCTTGTCAATAATTTCACCTCAACCTGGACATTTTTATTATTATTATCTAAACCTCTTCCATAATCTCAATTTCAAGTATCCCACACAATCAGCCCCTCTCAAGACCTCCTCCATGATGTCAAATCAAATGGATCAATTCATCTTCATTTTCAGTATTTGACAAAGATAACCTTCCTGCCCAGAGCATTTTATTTTTATGGCTGCTTCTCTGTCATACACGAAGTTTTTTCTTTATCTCACTTACAAGCTTCCTATTCAGTTTCTGCTTCTGCGGTCTCTGTACTTCTTAATCTCAAAGTATCATAGCTTCTCAGTTCTTGATATATTTTTTATTATCCCAGTCCCATGACTGTAGTGAATGTATATAAATGATGTCCAAATTTGTCTTTCAACTCTAGCTCCAACCTTTAAAATTCAATTACTTGCTCTACATCTCCACCTGTGTCTAATAAATAACTCAAGCTTAACATATCCAAATGAAATCTCTTGATTACCCCCTTCTATGATCCAAAACCAGATCCTTTCACAGTGTCCCTTGTATCAGTATATAATAACTCTTTTAACCCATCCTGATTTCTGTTTAATCTCCAGTCTCAAATTCAGTCCAATGAGAAACTATATCAGTTCTAAATATGAAATATATTTAGTATCAGAAAAAATGTTACCATTTCTAGCCCAAGTGCATATTGCCACTATTCTGAAATTCTAGACTTCTAATTCAAAAATCATGTTCACTCTTTCCCTGCAGAAACTCCAGGTCTAGCAATAGTCTCTGTTAAAAATCAATTGAAAAATTATATACATAAGAAAAAGTAATAAAATTATACTTTTACAGTAGATAATTTGCAAAAAAGTAGATATATCCTTATAAATAATGTAATTATTGTAAATAATGTAATTCAAGGAATAGACTTTTGCAAATACTCTCAGAAGCTTAGTCATACTACCATTTGTGCAAGTCTTTCCCTTAAGACTGTGGGCCAATTTATTAGATTGCTTCTAAGATTATGGCAAAAGTTAAGATATTTTACATACATGACAGACCAAATTATATCTACTTCACTACTACCTTAGAGTACATTTTCACAAGGTCATCCAATATTTCCATATGTGTGAACATAGATACTGGGAATATCCATGATTTGAACATTTTTAAGATTTCTTCATCATCTTCTCTCTGGGGCTGAGGAGCTGGTTAATAGGTGAGGCCTGTAAACTATCCCTGTAAAGAGTCAGTCTCTTTGAGAGGTAACATAAGTATGACGCTAATTAATTCTCAGTCCCAATAGATGTCACAATCCCAAAACAAATGAAATATAATAGAATGCTGGTCTTGTAGGGAAAACTAATTATCAGGCTCCAGGTTGGATCAAAGAAATAATTTCCTTCAGTGCCTTTTAGGTTGATGCAGACAGATCTAGAAACAAACACAAAATTTGGGGCTTTCCACATCGTGTATTTCATATTAGGGCAAATCTGATACATTCAAGAGTCAATGTATTTCATATTAGGGCAAATCTGATACATTCAAGAGTCAATGGATCTATTTCATATTTTTTGATGGTTGTAGTAAAAGTTCTATTAAATGGCTATCCATAGATCAAGAAGACCAAACACCTATGCAGTTGGTGCACAAGGAGACCATCCTAACACTACCACCTCTTCTTTTCCCAAACCATGCTTTTTGCCATGTTTCAGTGAGTCAGTTACTGCAGAAAATACAATAATTTTAAGAAACAAGTGGACTCAGGAATCCCCAAGACCATCCCTCCAGTTCAATGTTTTCCAAAATGACACTCAGAGCTCCTGAAAAGTTTTGTTCATAGAGGAACAACAGTTCATTACAGTGAAAGGCTAGAAACTAAAGCCAACCAAAGCAAAAGGGGCAGAGCTTGAAGTCCAGGAAAGGCCAGGCACAGAATTCCAATTGTCTTCTCCCAGAACAGCATCTAATTCTCTCAGAAACCACGTGTGACAACACATATGGGATACTGCCAGCCAACGCAGCCCACCCAAGTTTTCATATCCAGTATTGTAATTGGAGAAGGTCAAGTAGGTATGGAGGGCTCAGTGGCTGCCTTTAGTTACTTAGACTCCAGTCCCTTTGTAACAGGACAACCAAGGAGTCTGGGTTGCCTGTCACTATTTCAGCCAATTAAGGAGAGACAGGATTGAATCATATATGAGCTTCTATTTCAATAATGCTGGCAGTATGGAAGAGCAGCCACAAAAATCTGCTCTCCACTCCACTGCCAGAAACCAAACATTGTCTCACTAATAGAAAAATGTGAACAGGAGACCAGAAGGCTGGTCAACCTTAATTGCTCTGAAAGGTCAGAGCTAATCACTCACTGTTTAGTTGAAACATTGTTAGCTGAAGCAGCCTCTGCCTGTTGGTTAATTTTCTGTTCTTGTAATTTCCTGCCTAAAGGCTATGGGTGTGTCCCAAAGTCTTAATAAAAGGGAGAAAAAGGCCAGAGCAAGAGGTAGTCCTTTCCACTAGAGGAAGGCTCCTGCCTGGCCCCCCAATATCACCAAATTAATACTCTTCTAGTCTCTCTTTTCATTTATGTGCAGCCTCCTCCAGAACCTGAACCCCGAACTAGGAACCCTGAACCATGTGGGACGTGGAAAGGAGCTCCCACACTCCACCATAAGCAAACTTCTATATTGGATAGAAGTACAAAATTATGTAGGAAAGTAGGAATTACAAGTATGGGTAAGTAGGCATGGGATAATCATTACAGGTTACAAGTCATGTGGGCTGGAGGGGAATCACAGAGAGGATGTACCTCTGAGTGCCCTGAGTGGGACCAGATTATAGGTATCATGGCATGGGGTTTGTAAAGAGCAGGTGCCTACAAGACTAGGTGCTATGATGTTGTAAACCTTTCCATAATGACAGGCAGTTCTCAAAAGGAGGATGACCACATTTCGATGTTAGCTCCCATGTCCCGGGGCATACAACTTTCACGCAAGGTTAGAATGTGTTTTCTCTAATCAAAAAAGAGCAATCATAGCTAATAGAGCATGATTAAAATTTCTTAAGTTAATTCCTAATATTCTATTTCTGTCCCTAACTTGAACACATGAGACACAGTAAAGAACTTGGAGGAGTCCAAGAATATGTGGCTGAACCTCCATTCTCTTCCCTAGGCATCTACTCTCAAAGCTCCTCTTTGAACTTCATTCTGCTTAAGTTACTCATTGGAATAAATGCCTATTTATCTAACTCAAACATATGCCTACAATTGCCTGACATCCCAAAGGGCAAAGCAGACCAAAGAATGATTCCCATTATTTCCCGTAACATTTGGAGAATTTCAAGGACTAGCTGAGACAATGCTGTGTCGCTGTTTCATTCCTCACAGCATGACTTTTGCAGAAATGATCTCTCCTAGATGGTACTTCAATCAGAGATAGAACTGCATATATCACCTCCTACAACCTCGTTGCCAAATGCAAAACTGTCCAAAAAGCTTATGTGAGTATATTAGATTTTGCTGAAAATGGAAGAGGACATTTTTTGCCCTATGATTTATTTGCCCATCATGGTTTTGAAGGGAACCATGAGCTCTTTAACCTGCCGAAGTCCAACCCTTTTTACCATGCTAGTTCCTTCTTCCTCTCCCTATCCTAGTCTATCCTTAACTCACTATTTTGCTTTTAGGAACAATTAACTTTCCTAACAAAGCACTAGGCAATTTTTTATTGCTGAGGTTTCTGCTAACACTTACATCCTTGTATTCTCCCCTCTGCTCCAACAGACATTAATGAATTTTGAAAACACACACATTTTCCTCCCTATCAAGAACTGGGGATCAGCCCTGGCCAGTATGGCTTAGTTGGTTGGAGCAATGTCTCAGGCATGGAAGGGTTTTGGGTTTTATTTCCGGTAAGAGCACATACCCAGTTGTAGGTTCTATCCCAGGTTTGAGCACATTTGGGGTAGTTCTTTTGCACATCAATGTTTATATCTCCCTCTCCCTTCCTCTCTTTCTCAAACTAATTTTTAAGATGTAACTGGAGGTCAAATCTAAAATAATAAACCATCTTTTAATCTTTTTATAATATGGTATCCAAATATCTATTCTGCTATACGAAAGAAGGAGACTGTGTGTGAACAACTCAAAGAGTGCAAATAGTGCCCAGACACCTTTGTTTCGGAAACTCTACAGTAAATTGTACCATAGGGAAGCAGGTGTATGCAGTGTAAATTAAACTTGCTATAGCATTCTGGAGTTTTATTCAAGTTCCCAAAGAAGCATCAGTTGCACATATCATGAATTTTTAGCCCATGAAATACAAGTGGACCTCGGTGGAAGAATGTAGAGTCCAAAGAGAATGTGCAAAGCACATTAGGGAGAGTGTTTTAATTGTTGAAACACTTCAACACACTCTGATATGGATTTAGATCGTCAAAACCAGGCTCAAGGATTGTTCCTACAGGAAGGCAGCTGATGCTTTGGAAATGCTTTGGAAATGAGCCTGTGATACCAAAGTAGCTCTTCACTACTTTCAGTTTCGATATGAATTACTAGAGACCTGGTGTCCCTCAGCCTAGCCTGCACCCTCTCCAATCTGGGACATTCCTCTCACAATTCAGGACTGCTGGCTGCCAACCACTCACTTGCCTCTGCCTGATTGCCCCTAACCACTTCTGCCTGCTAGCCTGATCACCCCCTAACTACTCCACTGCCAGCCTGATTGACTCCTAACTGCCCCCCAGCTGGTCTGATTGCCCCTAACTGTCCCCCCACAACTGCCCTCCCCTGCTGGCCCGGTCACCCCTACCTACCCTCCCTGCTGGCCTGATCACCCATAACTGCCCTTCTCTGCATACCTGGTCTCTTCCAACTGCCCTCCTCTGCTAGCCTAGTCACCCCTAACTGCCCTCCCCTGTTGGCCTGGTCTCCCCCAACTGCCCTCCTCTGTAGGCCTGGGTCCCCTCCCCACCTCCCCTCCTCTGCAGGCCTGGTCATCCCTAACTGCCCTTTCCTGCAGGCCTAGGTCCCCCCACAATTGTCCTCTACTGCAGGCCTGGTCCCCCCCAACTCCCCTCCCCTATGTCCCCCCACAATTGTCTTCTCCTACAGGCCTGGTCCCCCCACAACTGCTCTCCCCTACAGGCCTGGTACCCCTAACTCCCCTCCCCTGCAGGCATGGCCACTCCCCTGCAGGACAGGTCACCCCTATTTCTCCTCCCCTGAAGGCCTGGTCCCCCCACAACTGCCTTCCTCTGCTGGTCCAGTCACTCATAACTGCCCTCCCTGCTGGCCTGGTCTCCCCAAACTGCCCTTCCTGATGGCCTGGTCCCTCACAACTGCCCTTCCCTGCACACTTAGTCTCCTCCAGATGCCCGCACCTGCCTTCCCCTGCCAGTCATCTTATGGTGGCCATCTTATGTCCACATGGAGGCAGCCATCTTTGACTACATGGGGGTGGCCATCTTGTGTCTTGGAGTGATGGTCAATTCGCATATTATTCTTTTATTAGATAGGCTGTTTCCAGGAAATGACATTTCCAGTGGCCTTGAATAACCTAGGACTGTGATCAGCAAACTGCAGCTCACTAGCTACATGCGGCTCTTTGGCTCCTTGAGTGTAGTTCTTCCACAAAATACCATGGCCTGGGCAAGTCTATTTTGAAGAAATGGCATTAGAAGAAGTTTAAGTTTACAAAACTTGGCTCTTAAAAGAAATTTCAATCATTGTACTATTGATATTTGGCTCTGTTCACTAATGAGCTTGCCAATCACTGACTTAGGAGATTGTTTTTCTGGCTGGAAAGCATTTAAATTAGATCATTTTAAAATCTACTCACTGTTCAGCTTAAACTTGTACAGTATTATATATGTGTCAGTTATATTTTACTAAAACTGGGGTAGGGGACAATGACTGTAATGGTGGGAAATTTGAAGAGAAGAAGAAAAACATTGTATTTAAGGATTCCAGAAACTCTCATTGTTGTTTTCCAGAGCAAATATATGGCACTTAATATTTTATTTGTTTGTTTGTTTATTTACTTATTTATTTACTAGAGGCCCAGTGCATAAAATTTGTGCACAGGATGGGGAGGGGGTCCCTCAGCCCAACCTGTACCCTCTCCAATGCAGGAGCCCTTGGAGGATGTCCAACTCAAAATCTGGAACCTCTGCCTACCTGCCCTACCCATTGTACATGCTGACCTGATCCCCCTAACTGCCCTCCCCTGCTGGTCTTGTCACCCCTAACTGCCCTCCCTTGCTGGTTTGGTTGCCTCTATTAACTTTTTTTTTTTTAATCTTATCCCCTTCACACACAATTGTATTTGACTTCCTTATTGGCTTCTTCCTCTCACACAATTTTTCTCTCTCCTTTATGTAACACTTTTTCCTACTGACTCATCATTTATAAACTTTTCTTTCCTCCTTTTTTCCTACTTCTGTTCCATCATCCTTCTTCCCATCTTTCTCCTATCCTCCCTCTCTCCCCTTATTCCCTCTTTCCTTTATCTTTACCCCTTTCCCCCCTCCCCTTTTCCTTCCTTCCCACCTTAATTTTTGTCTTCACTTCCTCTCTTGGACCTGTTTTGCTCCCTCCCCCATTTCCTCCTTTTCCCATTCTCCTTTTAAGCTCTACTGGCTCCCCTTTAAAACTTTTCTTTCCTCCCTCTTTCTCTCTCATCCACATCCTTCTCTACTTACTTCCATTGATTTAATATCAGCTATCTACCTGCCTGATTATTCACTATCATTTATCTTTTTTCTTTTCTGACTCCTACTTTTAAAATCTGTCCCCATTACAGAACTATACTTGATTTTCATTATAGCTCCCACAGTTCACTCATATATCTTCTTTCCTTCTTTAACTCTGCTCTCTACTGACTCCTTTATAAAGTTCTTCCCACCCCTCCTTCCCTTAGTCTGCATCTTCCCCCCTCTTCCCTCACTCTTTTACTCTTTTTACTGGCTAATTAATAATTCTATGTTTCTATGCTTTTCATCCTTAGTACTGACTGCTTTCCTCTCTGAGACCTGAGGCAACCTCTGTTTGGGCACTTGGGTCCCTCTTGCACTAGTTTTGAGGGTCCCTGCCTACCTTGGCCTGCACCTCCGCATTCCGAGTTGGGGGCGAATCCAACTGGCCTGAGTCCATCATGGGGACTACTGCGTTACATGCACATGCCTGTGCACTCATGCGCGCAGGAGGCTTTTCTCCCATTGAGTGCTGAAGGGGGGATGTGGAGGCCT